>MU827328.1:620000-670000 GCA_029204205.1 Desmophyllum pertusum
CCTTATCAAACAATGTGACATAGAGCCACTTCCTGTCCCTGTAGATGATATTGAAGAATTTCTATACTATAGATACACATAACTGATTTCATTTATAAAATACTTCGAGCGCCGACAACGAAAGGCAACACGCACAACATGGCTTGACAACCACAGGAGAGCTGTAAGACAATAAGAGCCCTGCAAAACCCCAGGCCACCCCGTAACCCTACGATCATGCGGGGTACCGCTGGCCACTATTGTCGTGCGTTTAACTTAGCTTGAATTCAAATACAACCCCATTTAAATGTAGAAATCCCGACTACTGTTATGTTAAATTGGCACTGTTGTATCATGATCAACCGAGCAGCACAATATTTAAAAGTTATCCTTACACAGATTGACTTGATTTTCCAGAAAATATCCATCCCCCGCCAAGGAAGTTTTTCTGGTTAAACCCCCAACCCTCTGGAAATTCTAGTATATCTGAAGTGGCTTTTGAGACCTCCCTCCCCCCTCCCCCTGGGGTGCAGGGTATGGATATATCCTGGAGCTGCACATTGCTACGTACTAAAATTGTTAGAAAAATCTTTACAATCACTTACATCAAACAAAACTGTAATACCCAAGGACTTTCAGGGCATAGAAAAGACCTAAAGGAGAGCTATGTCGTGATATTTTAAGTAATTTTTGCGAAGTGCAAAATTAGCTTCGAATTGAAGAAAGTCTCAAAATAATAGTTTACTATATAAGGTAGAAAAACATGAAAGAGGTAATAATAAACCAAACAGGAACAAGGATGGTTGAGGATGGAGAAGATTAAGACAGATTGCAAATGGCGAACTTGAAAAAATGGCCAATTTTTTCAAGATGCGCCATTCGTGACATAGCTCCTTCAAAAGGCTCACAAGAACTCATTCAAACCCTGTACATACCTGACTCGATAACAACAGACCCAGGCTTGAGAGCCAACTGTAAAATAACCATACTAATATCTGTAGAATAAAGGATCTGTGTTCTGTGTGGTAGGTTAACTGTCCACAACTCTGGGGTTGGGTGAAGGAGATATACCCAGCCTTTTTCTGTTCATTGAATACATCTGAAAATAGAGAATTATAAGCAGCATGAAATTACAAACTGTAAGAGTGAGCCACTGATTTTGTTGTGCAGTAAAAGGGGTGAATGGTTGATGCCATAAAATCTAAAATGGTGGCATGAAAGAGCAATGGAAGTACCTGGGGGGGGGGGGGGATGTCGCATTCATTTCCCCCATGCAGTGGAGGGATGGGCCAGTGATTACAAGCACACATGTGCGCTGTATACACTTTCAATACAAAGAGTAGGAGATGGGGGGGGGGGGGGGGATGGAAAAAGTCCTCTGGACCCCTCCTAGCTCTTGACTCTAGATCCACCACAGACCCAGTGTTCCCATTAACGCACAACTGTGCGTATCTGACGCACAAAAAATAAAAAGGACGCACAGTTTTTAGCCACAGTACGTCCCAGGGACGCACATAAATCAGCGCTCAAAATTTCGAGTGTTTTCATAGTTTGGTCTACTCTTGAGATAAATAAGATTTTTCAAGATACAAAACACACATAAGAAACAATGTTAAAGTTTCACTAGTTTCCTTTACCTTTTCATTACCTCTCCAAGCTGGAAACTATGAAAATTTGGCTGCAAACTCGAAAACGAAGCAAGAATCACAATGATAATCACGCGAACGAAGCTCGCGAACGAGCGAACAACTCTCGGCTCATTGATGGTCAGCGGTCAATACTTCATGTAATATTACATGATGTGTATATCACTTAAAATGCCTTTCTCCTTAGGGGACCCTTAAAAATAGAAAGGACCCCCAATTACTGGAACTGGGGGTCCTTGGGACTCCTGTTTTCCAAAACTAGTGGGAATACTGCAGACCCACAAATGTGAGGGGACGGAGCACTGCTGGAAATGACTGGTGGCAGGGCCGTAGCTAACTTTTTGGAACTGGGGGGCAATGAAGCGAGCGCCGAAGCGCGAGCCGCTAAGGGGGTCTGGGGGAAAATTTTGAAAATTAGAGGCTTGGAAATGCTATTTTCAGCATTCTCTATGATACATTTCAATGTCGATTAAGTGTAAAATGACAGGTATTTTTAGTGCTTACAGCAACATTTCCGAGATTTTGTTAACTAAGTCTCTTCGTTCGCCGCCATCTTGACTTTTAAATATGCCGAGCGAAATCTGGGGAGAGTACCAAGCCCCGCTCGGCATATTTAATCAAGAAAAGCGGCTATTTGAACACGAAAAAAAACATACGCGCAGTTTTCGTTTTTCAGAATGCATTACCCATTTAATTTTTTAATTTTTTTTAATTTTTTTTAATTTTTTTAAAAGTAGGTTGTCTTTGAATCGCTTTCCTTTTGTTTGCCATCTCAACAAGATGAGCGAATCAGTTGTGAAAACTTGCAAAGGTCAGATCACAGTAAAGTTCAAAACTATTTACTTCAGAAAGTGAAAAGGTTTTGGGGGGGGCAGTTGCCCCCCTTGCCCCCCCGCTAGCTACGGCCCTGGGTGCATAACAATGATTGAAACTTAAAATAAACATGGTTGAGTGTGATTACCTTTGTTCCAAACTTTCTTCCATCATGTCTGAGTGTGGTAGTGCTCCATATTTTTGTCTGATGAACCTTTCCTGGTGTAACTGTCACAGTTTGCATGGAGTTATGACCCTGGGTAGAAAATTGACAAAACAAATAAAAAACATGACACCATTCCAAGATGGCCACACAAGTACATGTATAGAATTAAGATTTCATTAACTGTCACTTGTAACGTATCAGGCTGATAAGGGACTGGGGTTGAACAGAAGGGCAGATTTGATTTGAGCCTGGGGGGGGGGGGGGGGGTACTTGACCCATGTCCGATTGCGGATTGCTAAATAACGCAGTATAAACCATATTTAATGACGATAATCATGCAACCATACCCTGTTTAGGACAGGTTCTGGCCCTGTTTGTCCAGGGAAGAGAGGCCAAAAACCATACCCTGTCCAGCGGCATATCCCCGTATAATAATAATAATAATAATTTAGTACTTATATGGCGCAAATTAACATATGAATATGATCAAATGTATAGGCCACATAAGGGAGTACCCCCCCCCCCCCCCCGAGATTTGAGTGAGTGTCATATGGCATTAATATTACATCTTCTCCTCTCCATGGATAAAATGCAATACCAATGACAATCGATGACAATCAATATAACTTAATCGATCATAATAATAAGCTTTTAATATGATATTGTGATCGATATTGGAAATCAATGGTCAATCGAATTATCACAAAAACATGCCTCATCGACTGTTCATCGATTTCCAATATCAATCGATTAATTGTTATCGATTGATATCTATTGTCATCGATCATCGATTTTATCGATTTAACATGTACACGCTGGGACAAGTACACTAAATGCACGTGCGTGCTGAAAATATTATTTATATAAATAAAGGTCGATATATCTCATGATCTGATTAATAAAATGAACCATACTTACTAAGAAAATAATTACAGTATCGTCCTTAGAAATCCGTTCTTTGTATTCCGCAAAGCTCATGGCTGAATTATTATTTCAAACGCAAACAAGTTTCGAAATTTTGGGAATTTTCAAGATGGCTGCTTCTCATGTGACAAACCGCTGGGCCTCTGTTCCGTCTGTACATGGTAACGACTGCCATGAATGCTGGGAATTTTAAACAGTTGCTAGCGCGAAAAGTACACAAATATGGCGGATTTTTGAGTGAACTTTCATGAAATTCATTGACTTTTTGGACGAAAGCGAACGGCGATGATTACCTTTGAGCTGGGGCTGTTATTTAATGGAGGGGGAAAATCATCGATAAATGGATTATAGTGGAAAATGATAAACATTTTGTGGAGATCTTTGCAAAATGTCTAATCAACCTGGTGAGGTGGTCTTTTCGCAGCCGAAACTTCCAGCCATCGGTGAATCAAGAAACTTGGTCTCGCAACCCACAGTTACAACTTCTGCAGATTTAAACGATGCTAAAGATCGAGACAGGCCTATTTTGTCCCGGCCTAAAAGCAGCGGTGAATTGGAAAATGACGATGTTGAGATTTTGCTTCAACAAGTTTCACGGAGTTTCGTCAGCGCTTTGCAGCAAAATACGAAGCAGTCTTGGTATCATCTGTGTGACGTTCTAGAGATTGTAAAGCCATATGCACACTTCTTAACTGGAGCTCCACAAATAAGTCATTATGTTGAACGTGCTTACCAAAAAATCAAAGAAAGCGAGGAAGAGAATGAATTCAGTTTTGTGCAACAAAAACTATGGTCAGTCTTTCCTGCCGAGGTTTCTCTTGTCCAGGAAAGTACTAGACCACTCAATATCCCATTTCCACCTGAATCCTCGGTAGACAGTCTCTTCACCCCAAGGAGTCGTCATTCGCCATTACCCAAGGGGGTGAGGATCCCCCGCGGGGAGCCAATATTTCCCGGGGGTATGACATACATATTTGATAATTCGGATGGAGATTTAAAAAGCTATGGACCTAGGCCCTTATGTCTGGAAGATCTCAAACGGTCTCTCCCAGGAGTAGTGCGAGAGATAGCTATCAGGGAAGCAACGTTAGGTGGTTCCCTAGGGACAACTGTATTAGCCCTAGATATTAACCTCCCTCAAACACGCGTACCAACTCCACCATTGACCCCAAGAAGGTCACCAAGTCTTCCTGTTATTAGAACACCTATGACGGAGACAGGCAGAGTACTCAACATGGCGAGGTCAAGAAAGTGATCTTGCCCAAGACTGGCAGAGAAGTAGTGGAATGTTTTGTCAAGGGCCGTTTCCTTGGTGAAGTAAAGTTTGCTTTCTTGAATGTTGCACCCTCGGCGCGGTATGATCCCTATAACCTTGTGACTGTGCCTGAGGATAAAGTGAATCCTGAACATTATGTGATTTCGTCGCATTGTGTTTTACATGTGAATCCTAACGGTCCATCAGAGTCACAGTCACTGGCGGAGTGGTACCGAGAAGCGTGTCTGTTCAAAGCAATATCAAATATTGGCTTTTTTAAGAACTTTCTTGTCACCAAAATGTTCAGAAAGTGGAAGGACATCAAGAAATTCAGTCAGTTTCTCAAAGTGGAGGCAGAGATTGAGAAGTCTCTCATTTCAAATGTTCCCAGTTTTGGATCAGCCTTGCTTAGGATTTCAAGCCTTCTACAAGACCTGGAAAAGGTCACTTTCCTTCCATTTCAAGTCAATTTCTCGTATTCCCTGGACGAGTTTGAGGAATCGATTTTTAGAACGTGTGACACAGGATATAGATACATGGAAAAGTTTTTCAACTACTGCCAAATGATTGTTGATAAAACCCAGGAGAGTTGCTTTGAGTATCTGGAGTACTGCGAAGGACAGGTCAAGAATCATCGCCACAACTATCAAGAATCGCTCGCAGTTGCCAAGAAGAAGAGAACGATAAGGCAACACAATCTAAAGCTTGCTCGAGATGAAGTCAAAAGACTTGGTACCTTTGTACGTTTGGTTGACCATATTATCGTCTCAAATCTCTTGACATTAGTTCAAGGGAACATTTCCAAATTTGTGGATGAAACCATGCCTGGCCCACGACCCGAAAGGGATGGACTATTCACGGCTGATATTGTTTTTGGCGATGATCACAAGCTTACGCTGTCACCATCCATCAAGCAGTTTGTTCATGCTGTTTCTGTTGCAGTGGGAAGCGTCATTACCGCTAGCTGCAATCTTTCACATGCCATGGAGTTGGGAAGCAAAGCACAAGAGTTCCAGGACAAATCAGAGAATGGAGTTGATGAGGAAGCAGACGATAAGGAGTTAAATGATTTTGCAATTCAAAGTAATTCCAACAAAGAGAAGAAAACTGGAGGCAAGCCTGGCGACATTGAAAAGTTTATTTATGGCGCTGTTAAACAGTCTGAAATGTCGCTGACTGCAGGGCAACAACCTTTGTCTTGTACAACAACCATGGTAAGAATCTGAATGGTAGCAGGAATTGATTACTACATTGTACATTGTATGGAGATCATCCCCCTCCCCACCGGGACCTTTTGATGAAATCCCCCCACTGTCAAATGCCCTTCTTGTTGGGCCATGAACGACAAGCCTGCCTTCAGTTCTTTATAGGGGCAATAAAATAATATAAGAAATTACAGTATGCATTTAAATGTATGTACATAGATTTTGATCACTTTTCCCAAGTTTAATCCTATCAACAATTTGTAAAGTGTGTTGTCTATACAGTCATGTTGTTATTTGTAGAAGCTCCATGTAAAAAGGCCAGTTTACACGCTATGATTTGTTGACCCGACTTGGCCTGATTTAATTGAGAAAATGATTGAGCAGACAAAAATTTGCCCGAGTTATAAAAATCTGTAGCAGTGCCACAGATTTGATAAATTGGGCCGATTTTCATCCTCGCGCTAATTTACCAATAAAAAAGAAATCGGCCGACAAATCGTAGCATGTACATGTACTGTAAATAAGCCTTATGAGTGTGCCGACAGATCGAGCCGGAAAATTGTACCGTGTAAAAAAACCTTAAGTCTCACTTTATATGGAGTACAAAGTCTGTTTAACACGTGACCATAGTAGTAAAATTAATTACCATTACCAACATGTACATGATTGTATACATTTGTACAGACTCAACACGCAGACGAACCAGACACTTGTCCCAGTCCCAGTACAGTCACACGGACAGATGATGAGATTTGTGAAGACTTGGAGGGTTTGAACTCTGAACTAGCGAGTGCAAGAGACATGACAAGACAGGCCACTGTAGAGTTGTGTTTCCGTCAAGAGCGTGACGGGGGCTTAATGGTGGAAGGGCAACGTTTCCAGGATTTTGCAATTGACAGGAGTCCCCTGACCAAAGAGAAACTGACGGAGATTATGCACAAGAAGTGAGTTGTGTAATAACCATTCATGGTAAATGGGTGGTTTGACAATAAATTATTATAATAACTAATTTATAATTATTATTGTTAAACCACCCTTTTTACGTTAACTAGGGCCTCCACAGACTAGAGAGATAACTAAGTCCCTTAGTTATCGATAACTAGCTTCACACACTGGCTTTTTGTTATCGACAACTTTTTATGATCGACAACTAAATAGTTGTCGACAACTACATTTTGTATGTATATCTCTAGTCTGTGGAGGTAGTATTGAAGGGCTGAGGGCCTCCACAGACTAGAGAGATAACTAAGTCCCGTAGTTATTGATAACTAGCTTCACACACTGGCTTTTTTGTTATCGACAACTTTTTTATGATCGACAACAGTCTAAATAGTTGTCGACAACTATCTTTCTAGTCTGTGGAGGCCCTCAGCCCTTCAATACTACCAAAATCACTAATTAAAACTGTTAGCACCCCTAAAAAAACGATCAATCGCATTTAAATTTTTGACTTGTTCACGTGACCATTTTGAGCACCCCTTTTGGTCATGTGATATTCTCTTCCTTTTACATGACCAATAGGGGTGCTCAAGGGAATGTCACATGACCATAAGGGGCGCACCAAATGGTCACAGGAGCAAGTCAAAAACTTAAATGCGATCAATCGTTTTTTTTAGGGTGTGAGCAGTCATAGTGGTTTGCAGTTCTAAACACTTACAAGTCAGTCTCCTTATTCAATGTTCCCTGGATGTACATGTAATGGCGTGGTATAATTATAATGCTCTCATATCTTGGCAGTGTTTCAGTTATGTTTAGCAAATTCTTCCTCCTCCCCTCCCCTCTTTCCTCCTCTCCACTGATTTATTCAGTGTCATGGGTGCTTGGGTGTGGGGGCTCAATGGCTGGTTTGCAGGGATTAGCTAGCCTGGCTGACCATAGACTTTCTCAAAGTCCGTTTTTCGCGTTTTGGTGATTTTGTCAGTCAGTCGGAAAACGGACTTTTCCAACCTGCTGCGCGCCATTTTTTACCGACCAGCTTTTTGGTCGGGGGTGTGTCGGAGGTGTGGCAACACTGCTATCCAATCAGAGAGAGCTAAATTGGGCTACGTCATATTCTGGGGTATTGCAAGGTATGTCGTTTGAAATACCGAATGTCATGTGTCCTGTTCCAGATACTATTGTAGCTTCTACAAGACTATAAAATGTGTTTAGCAGAGATGCTGTACGCTTGACGCGATGGTTACATTTCTTGCATCAATTTGTGATTTGATCGAGCTTTTATAGTTCGACGTTTCTGTTTCCTCCTTTGATCGTTGTGTGATGTTCGCACCACACGATTTAAATCAACGAGAATCTCCAAATTATTCACACGCTTGAGATTTGTTGGAGCCGATTATTTGGATCAGAAATACTTTCCACACACAAGATACACGCTGATCCTTTTGAATTGGGAGACAGACGAGGTAACAGTTTTTGTTGGAGTTATTAAATTCATCGGTGTCCGCGATCCAGCCATTTGAGAGCTGTTTGGTTTTGTATTTTAAAATACAGGGAGCGGGCGGCCGTGAACAATGACGTCACGCCACTTTCGCGCCAAGAAATATGCAAATTAAATTCGAACTCATGCAGGCGGAACAAGTCGACTTCTCGCGGCGTTCGCTGCTCGTCTCGCGACTTTGTCTCTCGCTTTCGCGACTTCGTCGCTTAAAGAAATCGACTTGTGGCAAGTCTAGGCTGACCACAGTGGAGGCCTATCCTCCAAACATAATTATGCACGGCAGTTGGTACAACTTAAATCTAGCCTATAATTCCAAAGCTATATGATCAACTTCTTATTTTCCCAACACATTGTTAGAAAAATAAGGCAGGTGACTAGGTTAGATGTACAATGTACGTGTATACCGTAAATCCTCAAATAGGACGCTTATTTCAAATTAAGGATAAGGCAGGGGGCGCTTCTTTGAGAGGGGCACTTATTCGAGGGGGTGCTAATTTTATTTTGCCCAAATCTTGGCCGACGGTCAATTATTTTATTTGTAATGACATTGGCACATAAACAACAACATAACCTGAAAACTGAAACAAGTATTAAGACGATTTCCGCTGGACGTTCGAGCAAAAAGTGCAAAAAATTAAGTTACCAAAAAAATACTCATAGCACGGTAACATTTTGAATACAGTTAAGAAGAAATTATCGATAAATTAGCTCCCAAGCTGACCCCCCGAGAGAAATCATTACATATTTTGATTAAAAAGACCCTTCATGTCAGTTCAAAACAAAATGGCGTGCGTTTTTATAATTTTTTTTACGAGGTTTGACATTAATTTTCTCGAGAATGCTTGAGAATTTAATTGCGGGGTCACTTGGAGAAGTGAATTAAAGTGATATGTTTCAAATAGTATTCAAAATGTTACTGTGCTATGAGTAGTTTTTTAGTAATTAATTTTTGCACTTATTGCTCGAACGTTGAGCGGAATCCATCTTAATTTGTAAATCTGCTCATATTGTAGTCATTAGTAAGAGTAGTTCAACTTTGATTCTGAATTACGGATGATTAAACTCATGAATCATTAATAGAATGATGAGCTTGGGAACTGGTGCCTAAAAGGTTGGCAGGGGGCCTGATGCAATTCAGGCCTTGAGCAATATAGCAATTATTGATCCGCAAAGATCAGCTCAATACATGTAGATCCGCAAAGATCAGCTCCATGATCTGCAAAGCATAATGCTGTACATTGATCCACAAGGATCAGTGCAGAATGTGACAAAGACATGATTGCAATCACATGACATCCTGCCAAATCCCTGCAGTATGCCAAAGGGGGAAACCGCTGGCTACATTGACTCGAGATTAACTTTGCTTAATTTCATTAACCACATTTAATAAACAAAATGACGGATGGTAAACATGACCCACACAGTACTCAGTTCTCACCCAGAAAAAAAAAGAGGGGGAGGGGAGGTGCTTACTTGAGGGGGGGGGGGGGGTGCTTTTTTTCAAATTTTGGCAGATAGGAGGTGCGCTTATTCTAAGGGGATGCTTCTTCGAGGGGGAGGGGGGGGGGGGAGCTTATTCGAGGAGGGTGCTTATTCAAGGATTTACATTTTACGGTACTTATCTAGACACATGTTTCTCACAGTAAGCAGATAAAAGGAGCTATCAAGCGACAGACAGATCTGCTATCAGAAGCCACAGAAGAAGTTGAACAGTTCTGTGATGATCACAGCTGGCTGGCCAAAATCCATGAATTTGTAACCTCATGGGGTAGTGGTCATATGTATGCTTGGAGAGGACAACCAACCCACAAGATTGAGGTGAATTGAATGTCAAACTTCTATCTGGTGTGGTATTATGCTATACCACATAAACTTGTACAAATGAAGGGTTTTCAATAACCTTTTGCATCAACTGAGCATTTCAGTATACCTGTAGTCATAACAAGGTGCCGCAATGTGTAGTTTGACTGTTTCACGCTTGTATTTTGGTCAATTTTGGGGCAAGTTTGGTTACATGTAATATAGCTCATTTGTTGGTGGAATCGGGGACTTGAGCTTTTTTTGGTGGTCCATTTTTAGGGGTTGGTATTTAGAGGTACATGTACATTTAGGCAATGTTGGTGATCTCCTGGATTTTTTTTAGGTTGTCGGCTATGAAATCCCATTGCCCGTTCCGAAGTTCAAATGGAGACTGGGGACAAGTTTTTAAATTTAAATTTAATTAAAAATCGGAGCCCGTCACAAGAAAGACCACATTAAAATTAGTCAGTTTACCAAGTTTGAGGTTGTTTCGTTAGATTGCAACCATATACATGTAGAAGCTTTCAAAAATCAGAAAAATTAGAAACTTTGTATGGATTTGGGGGACGCCATCTCTGAATTAGAGACTTTGTATGGAATTTGGGCGACCTTTGACAGCTCACAGCCTGGTTACTATGTACATGTAATGTAACATAACCAAACTTGGTGAACTTACTCATTTTTATGCGATCTTTCTGGTGATGGGATTAATTTTTTAATATGACGTAATTTGAACAATATGTAAAGTAGTGCCCAGTCCCTTTTGAACTTCGGAACGGGCAATTGAAGCCCATCTAGCTAGGATGATTTCATCACTTATAGATGTAGAAGTTTAAGCATGTGGCAATTTTTAAGAACCAGGGTGCAAAGAAAATCAATTTTCCAGCTTGCCCTTCGGGCAAGCTGTAACTAGGATGTACTAGCCCGGAAGTCATTCTCACTAGCCCAAAAATTCTCACTCGCATGATTATTCAATTAATTAATTAATTAATAATTCATTGAATTAATTAATTATTTATAATTAGTTCATTAATCCCATAATTTGGTAAGATACTATTCAAACACACAAAACGTCAACAAGGAAAGTTGTCAGCAACAGCGCTTGATTGTGCTATTTACCACCAAAATAATTATTTGCCGCCAGAAGGCCTTCAGTTTGGCTCTCTGTAATGTGTTTTTGGTTTAATTTACCTCCAAAGTTACAAACTGGTTTGCAGGTTTGTCCCTAAGAAAAATATTTGGCGGTTGATGTAGAAATTCAGCAGGCTGACTTGTGCCTATCACCAGAGACACAATCCATTGGCATACATGACATATTTTATGGTTTTACAAAATGGCTGTCTGCTGAGCCAAAAGAAACTTTGTTGACGCGTTTGGCCATTATTTATCGTCAGTGATGAAAGTAAAACAAGACCAGATAAATTGTTTGTTTAACTTTAATTTATTGTGTGACTGATTTTATGGCAAATTTAGAACTGAAAAAGCAGGTTTTCCTGCCGGGCGACCGCCGACTGGTAAATTTATCACAAAAGCTGCGATAAAAATGCTCGGACAAAAAAAAAGATCTCTTACATTTTGTAAGCTTACATTACTTCTGTAATTTAAATTTCCTTACTTTTTCCACAAACTAAATGCCCTCTAAAAACTTTACTTGCCCGTCAGGCAAGCGAAAGATAGAATCCACTAGCCCGACAGAAAAATCCACTAGCCCCGGGCTATCGGACACGACTTTCTTTGCACGCTGAGAACACAAGAGAAGTGCATAGATAATGATGAGGCATTATTAGCCGAGTGCTTCTTGCACTTCTTGAGTGTTCTTAAAAATTCCCAAGTGCTTATACACGTAACTCGACAATGCACGAGGGGCAAGTTTACTATTTCCTTTATAAAATGTTCATGAACTTGCATGTGCTCAAACTTGTGACGTGGCAGAGCGACTTGCATTATAACTCGATAAAGCACGCGTGTGAGACATACATGTAGGGCGCGACTGCTTTATCAAATTATAATGAACTTGAATTGACCAATCAGAGCATGCGTTATATGACCAAAATTTTATAATACATGTAGCATATATAATTCACTCCTTTCTTTAAAACAGCAACAATTAAACCAGATCAAGGCTTGGAAGGAACAAGTGTTCAGCATGACGAAGAGTTTCTGCACTGACAATGGAATATTATTTGTGGATTGTCATGAAGTGCAAATGACAATTCTTCCGCAGTTGAACAATATCTTTAAACAAATGGTGCAGATGGTGGTATCAGATGTCATCAGACTTTCTGATGAAGTGATCAAGGATGTTGACAAGTTATCAGAGGTACGTTGAACATAATTTATATAAAAACAGTGACATATCAATCTCGTTCCCAGAGTCCTTGTTACCCTTGTCCAGCAGTGGAGCGGGGACCTCTGGGATAGAGTGATCTGCCTGACTTGCGCAGTACATGTAAGACCGGAAGTTCAAGAATCTTTGTGTCCGTTAGTTTAAACATGGAGTTGAACACATGCACAGTAGAAACGGAAGTCCAAGAATCCTGTCATGGCAGATCGCTTCCCCTCAGAGGTCCTTGTTGGCCGCTCCACCGCTGGACAAGGGTAACAAGGACTCTGGGAACAAGATTGGTGATATATATAGGTCAGATATCAGTGGAAAAATCATAGACACTTGAACTGCACTTGGGCCATAGTGGCCCATACTGCTAGGACTTACAGTGTCTGTACTCCTCCTGGCTGGGATATGCTGGTCCAATATCAGATTACCATCCTGCATTTTGTTACATTATACATGTAGGTAAAGCTCTTATGGTTTGTTATAGTACCCATTTATACTCCTGGGTGGGGAAAGGCCTTGTGAGAGTATTCATTTGGATATTTGCGACCTTATCAACTTCAAATTAATTGCAGCACAACAGTTGCGAGGCCTCTATTTAGAAAAAAAAAATCAGTATTTAACTTTTTTTAACAATAATTATACCCAGGTCTAAGTACTCTGTAAGTACTAGTCTTTGTTAAAACAATTAATAACCATGCTAATCTTGGAAAAATGCTTGTAAGGGTTTACCAGCCTTTTCATTAATTTTTTCAAATACACATGTAGAGTATTGTCAGTGATAAATGATGGAAAAATACAGTTCAATGCATTGTATTCCGAATTGGTTCTAGCCTGGCCAGGGTCCCTGTGCCTCTCTCCACCCAGGGGTGTACACTGTAAGTGTTAGCCATAAGGGTGACCTGGTCCTTTAGTACACATTATAGATAGTGGGAGACAGTGGTCTAATGGTTATAGCGCATTTAACAGACTCTGGATTGAGCGAGCGGTCTGGGTTTCTGTGCTGACCAGGCCTGTCATCGTGTTGTGTTCTTGAGCAAGACACTTTACTCTCACAGTGCCTCTCTCCACCCAGGAGTATAAATGGATACCAGCAACAAAATGTTGGGGAGCTGTAAATTGTGATGGACTAGCATCCCACCCAGGTGGAGTAGCAAATTTTGCTCCTAGTCGGCTTCATATGCTACAGAAACTGGGATAAGCTCCAGCAGCGTGGGCCAGTTTTTGGCCCAAGTGTGGCTTAAATACTTTTTATCTATAGATAGTGTTACTTTGTTGTCCTTATCAGCTTTTGAAAGACCAGAAGATAGACATCAAGGGTTTTGCTGATTTTATGCAAAAGCTGTCCACTGTCAAAGAGCATGTGCCGAGTTTAAAGGAGAAGGTGGAGTACATAAAGAATCTTTATGAGGTGGGATATAGAGCTCTAACTTAAAGGGGCTGTGTCATGATCTACAGTCATGTACATAAAGTCATGAGTTGTGATGTGCAAAACTACTGTCAAATTGAAAGGGTGGAGGGCTTGAAAAAGCTGGTTTCCAGATTATAAGACCAGCGCCCTAAACCACTCAGCCACTCTTCCTCCTTGAAGCACTTTTATAGTAGATGGAGATCTTACACTTTAATATCAAATTTCATTTATCTGGAAACATATTTTTACAGCACTTACCATGGCAACCATATTTTGACAAACATGTTTTTCCAAATGTAGATTTTTCCTGTTTTTTTTTTTAATGAAAAAAACAAAAAACTTTCTTGCAATGACTTTTACCTTTTTACAGATCATTTTAGTATTCTTTTATTAAAAGAATGTGGTGTACAACATTGATGTAAATATTTCATTATTTGTAGGTCTCATTCTATAATTTAATTGTAAATCAATTTTTTCCCCTGCAGGTGATAAGAAGTTGCTACAGGCAACTTACTCCTGAAGAGGAAATGACGGAGGAAAAGGTATTTGATTTAATTTGTGATTTTATGTACATATGCATGTTGATTAAGGTAACCATCTGGGAGGTTTGAAAAGGAAGGTACAGTGGAACCTGATATATATATATAACAAAGTGCCATTGGACCGGGAAAATGTGTTTGTTATAACAGGGTTATTGATAAAACAAAACCACATTATAATAATGAAATTTGTGGGATACCGGGGTTTGGCTAATAATTATTTTGCCTTTTGGGCTCGGGTCTATCAAGATACATGTGCCTTGTGCCATATTAAGGCAGCTCAGTGGGTCAAGTGTGTGCATTGAAACATTATTTTAAACATGAATTTTTCTTTTTCAGGTTTGGGCCACATGGGAAGGTTTCTTGTTCGGCCTGCAAGAAGCATCTGACTTTGTGGAAGTTCACAAGCCACAAGTTTCTGAGAAGCTGCTAGAGACAATCAGTGTAAGTATTTTCACATTAATTTCCAAGTCCATAATTATACACACTCAGTGCGTGCAAAGATGCTACTGAGTCACTTAATATGTATTTTCATAATTTTATTTATCCTTAGACTCTGGAGCGAACTGCAGAAGAGATTGGCAAGACAGCTACATCAGGACAATTTCTTGATCCAAATGAGAATCCTGCTACCATCCTACATGCCATGAGAGAGGTTAGATCATAAAAATGCTAGCTGTGCATGTACTTCAAGAATGAAATATTTTCCTTCTTGAGAAATTGAATGATTGTGTACCGGTGATTAATTTAATTATTTTCACAATTTGTTTGTACTTACAGAGGAAAAATATATTATGTTATTTATTTAATGTTTGAGACTTTTAATTAGTAATAATTATTACATGGGAATCCATGTATTTTGTCTACCAGGCTACCAACAGATTTATAATAATTTTTCAATGTCAAAGCAATGGACATGTAACACACACTGTACACAAATGTTTACACCTTGCACCCGGCAAACCATTGAGAGGGAACTTTCAAAATGCTTACATAACTTAGACTAAGTTCCATCTTTCCAGACCAATCATGCTCATTGCATAGTACACTATTAATATATATTACATAGAGCAATGACTTGAGCACGTGTAACATGTCTCACAGTCATATTGGGGGAAGTTCCAAAAAAACGTTTTATAGTCATGACCACAACTGGTCTGGTAATTTGTTGCTTCTGAACTGGTTGCTTTACACGATTTTATTCATTTATAAACGAAATACAAAAGAAACGTGAATGAATAATGAGTGTCTTTATATCTGATAAAGATGCGGCTGAACTTTTAGCTCAATTTTCTTGTCTAAAACAAACTAAAATTTCAAGATTTCAAGATTTAGAGGGAAGTTTTTGAAGCAGTTTAAAAACCTCACAGTGTCAGTGTTTTACCAGGTATAACACTCGGCTTCACCTCGTGTGTTTATACCTGATAAAGTATTGCTGCAAAGTCCTATTTTATAAACTAATCCAGTGCATTTAATCTGCCTACAATTATTTGCATACATTTACAGCTAAAGGAGAAATTTATCGGCATTCGCAACAAGCTGTCAGAGCTAAGCAAGTGCCAGGCTATCATACTGGGGAGCGAGTATGACTTGAAGCATGTGACTGACATTCTTCATGCTATCGAGAAGAGACAGGAGCTATGGAAGTATTGTGAAGTAACATCGTATACCATTCGAGAGTGGCTGCAGACAGTCTTTAAAAAGGTATATAATTTTTGGACATCTCCTAATTGGGCTCTAAATACATTTCATATAGCTCTACAATGTAGTTGGAAGAGTTTGGTTATGGATTAGTGAGGTGCAGTGTACAGTAATTTAAATTTTGGGAGTGTTAACACGTCGACGTGCATTGAGATATGGAGGTTAGGTGCCGGCTGCGAGCAACACAGATGGAAAGCAAAGCAAAGTAAGCAAAAGCAAATGGTGAGGTAAACGCCACAAGCAATTAAGGCAAATTGCAGCAAAAACAACACAGTGTGCACGAGTGGGATGCACATCCATTGCCCAGTTCCAAATCTCCCAGTTAACTATGATTATAGATAGTCTTTTTAAAATTTTGAACTTTTCATAAGACCATAATAACATTATTTTGAAGCAATCCATAAGAAGCACCAAACCTACAAACCTGTAGTCAATGTTGCATCTTGCTCAATGCTGATCAGATTCTTCATTCATCATCCACTTTTTATTAAAATAATCTATCTTTTTTCTAAATGTTCAGATGAATGTCAAAAAGGCAATGGATAAACTTGCAGAATGGAACATTGCTGGAGAGAAACTCAAACATCATATTCCTGTGAATGACGAAGTTCTGAATTCCTGGCTGTCGCAGTTGGAAGAGTTTTCTCAAGACTTACCTTTCTTGCTCCAGCTCTCCAGTGATGCACTTAAGGTATGCAGTCAAATCTAGATCCTTATGAACACCTCTCTAATATGGACATCTATCTATCATGGACAGTTCCCTTGGTCCCGGAAAAATGCCCATAATTTATATTCTATATAAAGAAAACCTCTATAATACGGTCCCTCTCTAATACGGACAATGAAAAAAACAATTTCGGCCTCAGAGAGCAAATTCATAATTTATAAATTTATAAACTTAACCTATTTATTATGGACACTCAAGTGGTAACAGTTCATCATATTCAATACAATTATCTGTTTGTGGTTACAGATCAAAGTTAATCAATTGTCCCATTGTCCATACTGTACAATAAAAGTAGCATTTGTTTTCAATCAGTTTATCAACATGTTATCGCCAGTTATCATCACCATTTCTTATCGTCAGTGGAGCCTTTAAAGTGACGTCATATTCATGACCTCTATAGTACGGACACCTCTCTAATACGTTCACTTTGCTCTGTCCCTTCTGTGTCCATATTAGAGAGGCTCAACTGTAATTGATTTATGTCACTCAGTGCTAGACTTACATTGTAATGGCAATGTTGCTTCTTACAATAATTTACAGCAGCTGTACATACATGTAGCATATACAGTGTTAGTTACTTAGAATTGAGTAGACTGGAAAAAGGATTACATGTATGGTCTTGTCAGTGTTGTGCCTTGCACCAAAACAAAAATGCACTGCAAATCTTGCTATTAAAACCAATTCAACTCAAATGACCTTAAAAACAATGGGTATCTCACAACATTACTGCAAGCCATTCTATGAATACTTATTAGGTGAAACATCATGCAACATTCTATTGTAATACAGTGGTTTTGTGATAAAAGAGTTAATTAAATATGCCTCAGGCCATTTTATCAAGTATTCTGTAAAATGAAATGTTCTATTTTCTTTTAAAACTTGTGCCTTAATTAAGTGTACCTTATACATTTATGCTATGTCCTGTAAAGTTCCTTTTCTGTTACAAATTGTCTTTTCACAGCCTCGGCACTGGAGGGCTTTGTTTATAGGAATGGGTCAAGACTACGATCCTTCCTGGGAATTCACAGTGGCAAACCTTCTCTCTTTCAATCTTGGCCGCTACAAGGATCTGATAGCGACAGTTTGTGCTGGAGCCGCAGCTGAATATGCCTTGGAGCTACAGCTTAACCAACTGGCACGGACGTGGCAGGAGAAGGACTTCAAACTTGCCAAGCATATTCCACTAATGAGACCAAGACTGGTAGATGATCAGAGAAAGAGCGCAAAAGGAAAAAGAAAAACAAAGCATGCTGGGGCTGAGGTATGGACTCTACGCTGTATTTGAAGGCGATAGCTATTTCCATGTGGGAGAGACCTTCAAGTAGTGTTCATGTAGTGTTCTCTTTGCCCACTTAAGAAAACTTTCACCATATTTTATATGTAACATACATGTGTAACATGATACCACCACAGGAGTGACCTTGGGAGAACTCAAATGTTTGAGTAAACGAATGAGCTACAGGAAAGTTTAAATGTTACAGTACTATAATTTGTATTTTTTGGCCACCACTTCCAGAGCTTATCCAGAGCTTCTGTAGCTTGAAGTCACTAGGTTTATTGGTACTCCCCCATGGATGGGTTGCTACTATGTGCAGGTTACAGCCCATCATTGTGTCAGATTAATACCTATTAGTTCACCAGTATTCATTTAATACTGTATACTCCTGCAGGGCTGCAAATATTTTCTTGAAAGGACACGTGTCAGACTTAGTCACCATATTTTGGTTGGACAAAACAAAATGACCTGTTGGACATCATATTACAGTACTGCTTGATAAGTGAACCTGCTAATTTAACGCGTTGTCATCGCAGAGTAAACTACATGTACATGTAGTTTGCGTTTCGAATAAAATGCGTTAGCATTTGCGTTGGAAGGCCAAAAAAATTGTCCGGATATTATGTCCGACCACAGTTTGGGAATTCATCGGACATTGGCAAATTTTGGTCGGCCATTGTCCGATGACCGACTATTATTTGCAGCCCTGCTCCTTGGTTGAGAGGGTCATTATTAGAGTAAAATTTCTTGCCCAATATAATACAGTGACCCAGGACAGCATTGGAACCCAGACCCAGTGGCTGAACCAGAGTCTAGAATGCTAAGCATTAAGCCACCATGCCTTCATTTTGTCGCTACATGACACAGTGATATTACTTTCCTCTTGTAACTTTGCTATAAAATTGGGATCATCATGAATATGGAATAATTTTCTTTTACAATATTTCATTTATGTTTCAGCAGAAACAGAAGAAACATGTGAAAGTGAAGCCAAAGACTCCGGCTTCTGTACCTGACATGTTCATTCTCATTGGAGTGGGTGAATTGAAGTGTATCATTGAGGTACATTGTTTAACGTATATAAATTGTACAGGTACAGAAAAGTATCAACTGTTTTCAACATTGAGCACCTTAACACATATTTTGTCCGCGTTTGTACTTACAGATATATCTAAGCTGGAATAAAAACTTAATTTCGGGTGTGCCATTTCAATAGAGCATGTTTATTTCCTTGCCTTGGATGAAAAGTAAAATACAAGTTGTCCTACATGTATTTGAGTGTTGCGCATCAAATATGTACAGCACTAGAGCTGCAAATGTGTGATAATTGTCACAATGAATGCTGTTTACTGTGAGCAGTACAAGCTCTTGTAAGTGGCCACCTATCCCTTATACTGCTTGTGGCCACTTGCGAGGATCATTCCCGTAACCGGCCAGCTCCAGTTGCGAACACATTTTTGCTTCCTGAGGTTGTCTGTTTACGAGAGCTTCAACTATTAATAGTAGCTGACAAAACTCATGCAAGAAAACAGCATCATCTTGAGGGTGTTATTGCCCAACTCTCATGCTCTGGTTAAACAAGCAAACACTCTTATTGACTTTCATGACAATTTGAGCCACATAAATGTCAATGAGAGCATACTGGAGTTGCCGATCAAAAAAGTGCATGGATTTGAAACCCTGTCAAACCTCATAAACTCTTCATCTTGTTTGGTCTTGGCTTAAAACTACTCACCACATTTAAAGTGTTGCCTCATGCACGTGAATGATAGTATATTGTGTAAGTTAAATATATATTCTGATTACTGTATTCTACAATCTTTCTTTTAGGACAATCTGGTCACGCTACACATCATGCTGACATCTCCTCATGTAGCAGATTTGAAACCAGTGGTAGAGACGTGGATTACAAACTTACAGGAAGTCGAGAATATTACTGACGTCTGGGCTGACTGTCAGAAAAAGGTATTTCATGTACCAAAAAACAGTTCAATTCAAGTCAAGTGTGTGTTATGGTGATCTGTTTTAGCATGATGTCACCAGACGACGTTCATGGAATGGAATTTTTTTAAGGAAATTTTATTAATTCAGTATTGTAAATAGTATAAATATCATTAGTTTTTAGAGTTTTTTTATTAGAGGGCCACAAGTTTATTAGCCTGGCTATTACGTGCTACCCTCTATAAATACAGATATTACTTACTTACTTACTTACTTACTAAGGATCTGCATAAGGATCTTATGTGGATCTTCTTGTTAATCCTTTAGGATCCATCCTCAAAGATCGTCAAGGATATTGCAAAAATCCATTTAGGTCCCTGCCAGATCCCTGCAAATATCTTTCAAGTTCTTTCAAATACCTTTGAAGTCCCTTAAAAGGATACTTTTACGATCCTGGGAAATCCTCATCAAATCCTTGAGTATTTCAAAGGAACCTTACAAAGATGTTTGCAAGGACCTTTGTTAAGATATTTGTAAGATCCTCATCAAATCATTGAGGATCGTGAATGATCCCAATATTTAAGGATCAATGTTTGGTAGGTATGTGAAGTCCTTAAATATCCTGCAAGGTTGTTCACCGGGAATACCACATACTGTATACTTAAATGTGAAGTGTGAAAAAGTTATAGTAATGTATAATAATTATTAATGTTAATTTGTCTGTATACATTAACAAACAAAAATATCATTGTTTAATGTTTCAGTGGCTCTACCTCAGTAATGTTTTTGCGGAGCCAGAATTAAGGAAGTCATTGGGGGACAGCAACCAAAGGTTCATTGATGTTGATGAAAAATACAGAGTAAGTTAATCCACTTATGTACTAGTTACTAAGCAGATATTTATAATGTAGCTTGCAGTTTTACAAGTCAGTCAAGTCATCTACTAGGGGCCAGAGCAGATACTTTTCATGGAATAGACTTATACAGTAATATTCTATAAAATCTATAAAACGTGTCAATTTGTGCAAGTACAAGTTATCCCTCCCATTTCCCCATAGCCAGTTTGTGAAAATATGTAACATACCATGTATTTTGAGTGATTAGAAAGTCATGCCAAGAGCCTACAGTATGTGCATGTACATGTATCGAATGCTGTTTCAAGAAAGTTCAGAACACAAATTATGCCTGCTGCTTAGTCTGAGGTCTTGTGGTTTCTAAATAAGTTTTGGTTCTTTTTTATTATTCAGGAATTTGTTCAAGTGATTCTTAAGGACCCTAAAGTCCTGTCTGTGTTGCCATTGAAGAAACGAGGAGAGAAAGGTTGGCGAGATCTGCATGGGGACACTCTCAGGGAACTGCTGCTGGAACTGATTAGAAAGGAGGTAACGTATGTTCTTGTTTGAACTTTGAAGTGTAATCAGTATTTTATTAGCTATTTGTATTAGTATGCATGCCATAGAGCTTGGTTTTCAATTGAGTTAGGAAAAACTTGCACCACCTACTCAACCTGCTTGTCGCACTCATCTTCCCACGCTTGGTACCGGTTCATGACGTGTATTTGCCTTGTGTTTTCATTGGTTTGCTGCGTTGTCTATGCTTGTTGTGATCATAGGTAACTATGTTGTGATTGACCCTCATGATCGCTTTTGTTTTGGATTTATGACACTCAATTGGAACCTGCTTTCCTGTAATGATGCTGTTATCTCTGTTTGGTTCATACAGGAGGAGTTGATCAGAGTGGTTGGTGAATACATAGATAAGGCTCGTGTTGCATTTCCACGCCTCTTCTTCCTCAGTGACAATGACCTGCTTAGTCTGTTAGCTTGGTCTCGCAACCCTAAAGACTTGCTGCCCTTTGTGAGAAAGTGCTTTCCTGGTATAAAGAACCTTCAGTTTGCTTTGCCAAGAGATGGTAATGTGAGGCTGGTCACTTCACTGGACACAGCACTGAATGGTAATGTTTCCTGCCAAAATATTTACTACAATGTATTTAAAAGCCCAGGCCAAACAGAGATGGAAATGGACGTTAGTTTGCCAACTTGTGTCTACTTGCGTGTCCGTTAATGGCCACCCAATGCAAGTTTATATTTCAAAACTTTCATTTACTTGTATCATTCTGTGTTTGGCCAGGGCATTAGATGTAACAATAGTAAATGCCACAAATGACACTTTCCAATACATTTTGCACTTCAAATGCATCCAGGGAAGATTCCTTGAATCCTCAGTCTCCTGTTCGATTTTGTGCAGTTGTGAGGGGTATTAATCCCTACACTGGCTGGGGGTAGAGGGTAATAGTTGTGCAATATATACGAACATGTGTTATCCTTAGAAGTAAAAGTGTCTCAAAAAGTGTCTCTTCTGTTGCTGATTGTAACTATAACCTGTAGGAAATTGGGCAGCACATCTTAATTCAAACACTGATTTAGCCACGAAAGGAAGGCCATTTTGAAAACACCATACGAGGGCAGTAGCCAGTGTTTGAATACCATAATTCCCTATCCAGTCCAAATTGCGCAGCAATGCGTGGAAAGATGCAGGCCCACAATGCTTGCAATAGGGTCCTTTCGATATATTAAAATTCAGCTTGATAGCGAGGCTGAGAGGCACAAACAAAAGAAATGAATAAACAATAAACTTGCTTGTTCCTTTGTTTGTGTCCTCTCAGCCTCGTTACCAAGCTGAATATTGATATATCGAAAGGACCCTATTATGCTAGATAAATGTTTTAACATCATTGGTCCACAATGCGTGCAAATACGCCAGACAATATCTATCCTTGTTTCCAGCAATGTCATGTTTAGGCCCTTTCTCTTTCAGCCCATCTTCTACAAGTCACTGCCATTGAGGGTCTGTTAGAAGAAGTGGTACCTCTGTTATCTGTGATCCCTGCGTCGCCGCGACCACAAAGCTGGCTCATCACATTAGAAGAGAAGATGAGGAATACACTGGTACAGAGTCTTGCTGAATGCGTGAATAGAAGGCTTCATGGAAGAGAGAGTGCGAGCAAACTTCTGGAAGTAATGACCATTCTTGGTAAGAATTGCTCTTTTTAGAGCAATTATGGCATGAGAAACAACATCAAGGACAACAGGATCCTTTACCATTTTACGGCAAATCTGGGACCTGGAGAAAGCTATATTATAGGCATCCAACTATTCCTATACAAACCTTTATTAACTTTTCTTGGGAGGCAACAGTTATTGTTATTGTAATCAAATGCAATGTCACTCAGACGGTTGGGCTGCCTATGTTCAGATCTACTATAATACCTGCTTACTGGTTTGGAAAGATGGGATTACCATTAAATATGTACTTATCTTTACAAAGCCATTCCGTGTTGTTTTTCTAATCAATGATCCATTGTTTTTCCTTTTTTATGCAGGACCACAACTTCTTCCTCAAGACGTAAGAGATTCAAGACAGGCTTCCCAAACTCAGCAGGGCGAAGAGCTGTTTGCAGGTCACATCATGCTGAAGTTTCCCAGTCAGTGCGTTGTGACAGCGGAATCTGTTGTGTGGAACAAGGACATGAGCGAGGCTTTACGAAATGGAAGCTTGCGAGAACTGTCAAATCTTAAGTACGTGTGTTGTTGATAAGTAAAATAAAAAACGTTTTGGTTCTGTATCATCACACGGAAACATTATCGTAATTTTACTATTATGTGCGATGATGTCGATGACGTCACATTTGCTGACAAGTTTGCCATGTTTCAATGTTGAATGTGCCAAAGTTTTTCGATATTAAGTCGAAACATCTTCGGGTCTTCCTCGGCAATCTTCGGAAAAGTTCGGAAAATGTTCGGACACGTTCACATTACCTTCAGACAACATTCAGGAAATCTTCGGAAATCTTCGGAAAATGGTCGGAAATCTTCGAAAAATCGTCAAAAACTTACAACACATGGTCGCTTAATTTGGAGATATGAAGTTTATCTTCTTGTGTTCAAATTTGAACACGAAGATAAATTTCATATATCCGCGCACCCATGTATTATTCTCATCTCTCACTAACATGGAATAACTGCCATTGCATTCTGCAGGAAATCTCTTGACAGTTATGTGGATGACCTGTCACTGGCTATCAGGAAGAACATGGAACACAAAGGTTCCAGTGCAGCCCATGGTCGTGTTGAGTTACTGTTGTGTGCTCTAGTTGGCATGGTGATCAATCAAAGAGATACTGTCATGGGTTAGTATTGAATTATTCAGTCGGGTGAAGTTGGAGAACAAGTGCTGCTTTTGGAAAATCATTGTAAAAGATGTTTTGATTGTTATTATTCAATCAAGAAACAGTGCGAGCACTCACTCAAATTGTCACGCCAGCATA
This sequence comes from Desmophyllum pertusum, assembly GCA_029204205.1. Classification (NCBI taxonomy): domain Eukaryota; kingdom Metazoa; phylum Cnidaria; class Anthozoa; order Scleractinia; family Caryophylliidae; genus Desmophyllum; species Desmophyllum pertusum. Next base: position 644,480 of record MU827328.1, read on the forward strand.
GCGCAATGAGGATACATTATGTTGCTTACCAACTTCGGGCGAAAATTGCAGGCTCAGTCCTTTCTGGGAGATGGGATTTGCCTTAATAATATTTAAAACCAGAAGACTCTCTCACCAAAGGGATTTTCAGAAAGGTCCAGGAAAAAGATAGAAAAATAAAAAAAGTTACCAAAAAAGAGTTTTAACTCTGTTAAAACAGCTAAACATTAAAAAAAGCAAAAAAGTGACAATAAAAATGTTCTCAAATTGATTAAAAAATTAACGTTTAAAAGTTAAAATACTACTTGAATTTCTGATCTCTCTCTTTAAATCGTTCCAGTCTCTGATAGCTTGGTAATTGGTCCTTCGGTTACGTAATTCATGCATAGTGTAGTAGCGCAAAACAAAAGATTGTGCATGGTCGTGGGCCTTCCAACCTAAATCTTGCCATCTTGGTTGCTCCTTTGAAGTTTGCGGCTTCATAACCATTTCCCTCTATTAACTATGGCTGCTCCAGGCTAAGCCTGACCAAACTAAAAAGCACATCGGTAGCAGCAATCAGCTGGTAGTCTTCAATGGGTAGGCTTTATTTGCTACTTGTTCCTCTGACTGTTAATGACTATAAAATATAAGTCATGCAACAGACAACTTTGCGGTAATTGTCTTAACTTTCTAACACATCTTGTACAGAATTCGTCAACAATGGGATCTTAGATGTGAACAGTTTTGAGTGGAACAGTCAGCTTCAACACCACATGGAAATGAAAGAGCTCATAACATCTTGCTACCAAGGAGAAGACAATATCTCAACTGGCCCATCATCCAAAATCCCCATTAAGCACCTGTACGAGATGGGCCTGTGCAGCATTCACCAGCTTGGCACCAGTTTTGTGTACGGCTATGAGTACCTTGGCCCCACGCCGCGTCTTGTCATGACACCATTAACACAGAGATGCTTCTTGACTCTAACCATGGCTTTGAGGTCTCATCAGTGTGGGATACCTGTGGGACCTGATGGTATAGGGAAAACAGAAACCATTAAAGATCTTGCTAAGGTAAAGCTTTCCACGACCTGTTATACATGTATTTAACCCTTTCACTCCCAAGAGTTCAAAACAAAATTACATCTTTGGTGTTTTTCTACCTTACTTAAACTATTATTTTGACGTTTTGTTCAATTTAAAACTAAATTTGTACATCCCCAAAACATGACTTAAAATATCGTCACATAGCTCCTTTAAGATGTATACTTTACATTTTTCATGTATAGAAACATGAATGTAAGTTTGTCAGAAATGCTGTGGCAACATGAGCCGCAGCACGTGTTTCTACCAGCTGTTTTGAGTTTACCAAAACTTTCACGTCGACTGTTTTTTTAACTCTATAGAAAGCTGGATAACATATTAATTTTCTCTATTTTATCTAGAAAATAACTCACAGGAAACATGTCCATGTTTGTTTAGAACTTTCAAGCATCAGAGCACACACTTTCCCTAGGATTTTTCCAAAATATGAATGGCCATTTTTGACTTGTAATTAGCTTAGTTATCTTGTTGCATTATGTTTTAATTTGAAAGTGGAAAGGGAAAAATAATATATATGAACTTACAGGTATCTTAAATATGTGATATTTTAAAGGGTGTGGATGTGGGTAGACAGGAAGATGTTTGGCTCAACATGGTACTGCTCGAATGAGTACAGCATAGGGTCTTTCTACAATTATGAACAGCCACATTTCTTTGTCTAGCTCGACCTAACCTTGAAAACTAAAAAAAAAAACATTGCAATATGCACAAAACTTGTAAGTTAATAGATGCATTAAAATTGACATGTTTATTTATTTATTATTTTTTTAGGCTCTTGGACGCCATTTAGTCATGTTCAACTGTTCAGACCAGTTGACAACCCCGATGTTGGTCCGTTACCTGTTTGGTATGATCAGATCAGGCAGCTGGGCGTGTTTTGAGAATGTAGACTGTGTAGGGCCTGGTATCCTCTCTGTTCTTGGTGAACATCTCTCTAACATCAGGACATCACTGAAATGCTTGGAGAAATTTGTTCTTTCTCAGTACACTGCAAGAGGATTTTCCAAGACAGACAGTCAGAAAGTATGTTTGAATCATTCTTGTTATTCAACTGTTATTTTTATCGTTAGTACTTAGCGCGCTCCAATCCATGCCCAGTACTGAATATAGCCAGCTGTCGTTATAGCAGACCCCCTTGGGACGTAGTTTGGAGTCCGTAATAGCGAGAGTCTGCAGTAGTGGGTTGTGGGGACAAAAGTGTCGTTTAATAACCATAGTCTGGAAGGAAAACGCGCAAGCAAAGTGAAAAAGCAAAGTCCTGTACCAAGAAATTGATGTGAAAATAAACATTTCGGAAGTCTTTGGAATAGTGCTTATACAAGTTGACCCATAACGAATAGAGAGTCAAAACAATAAAATTGTTATGTTGGTACCACTTATAGCGGGAGTCATTTTCAGTCAAAGCTCTATAGCTTTTGCCGGGGGGCTGGATTTTGTCCGTAATAGCGGGTGTCCATGATAACAGGGGGTCCACGAGGCAAGAGGTGACTGTATCTTTCTTCCCTTCTTGTATACATTTTAGGGTGAAACAATCAAAAGAAGAAGTAGCCTAACTACTCTAAGCTCACTGGCAAAGGAAGCCTTTCCACCAAGCTACAGGCCGGATTCAGCATCGGTAAGGCTTGCTAAACTTGCTTCTTTTTTATCCAGTTGACATCATTTCTCTGAGAAGAAGGCAACCTACAGCAATGATATGATGTCAATTCCAATTTTGTTTCAGGGAGGCCACCGTGCTAAAAGAAAGAGGCTTCTGTCTGTCTCGAAGGGAAGCGATCTTCAAGAAGCAGATTACTATGATGTTAAATCTCAGTTATCACCTTCGCTGGACGAACAACCCAAACTCCCTCAGACGTTCCAAGAGAAGGCAGGAGGAGGACACAAGACACAGACCAGCATCAGAGAGTTTGACATGCCTTTGTTGGGTAACATCATGATGAAAGGGCAGCTCATGGCAGCCAGTGCAATGTATGGTTGTTTCATGACTATGTCCGGTAGCTACAGTTTAAACGCTGATCTGCCGGAGAACTTTAGGGTGAGTCTCTTAATAATGTATTTCATCTTGATGACAAAACTCGCGTTTGCTAGTACTCAAAACATGCGGTATCGTTATAAACAGAAATTTGACACCTTGATACTGTTTTACTTTGTCAGGCTCAGCTCAGGCCAGTTTCAATGTTATTTCCTGACTGCCTTCCTGTGGTAGAAGTGTGGTTGGTATGCTGTGGTTTTACTGAAGCCAAGCCTCTTGCTATGAAGATGAACACCTTCTTCAAGTTAATCAACGAGCAGGTAAAACCTTAAACATTTAAATCGTGACATTGCTCCTTTAACTTACCAGTTGTCAACTTTTTGGCACATTTGTGTACCGGCTGACAATTTGAACCTTTAGATATATTTGTTATGTTAGATCTGGTTTATGGCTTAACGGAACTGCATGACGGTTTGTGCATCTTTCAAATTTGTCATTTTTAATCCGTCTTAATCTTTCTCATCCTTAACCATCCTTGTTCTTTTTTGGTTGATTGTCACCTCGTTGGTGTTTCTCTAGCTTAGTAAACTAGTATTTTGAAGGTTCATTCAATTTGAAAGTAATTTTTACATCCCCCAAATGACCATTTGTAGCACTGCAAACTTCAGCAAACTTGAAAACTGGCCCAATTTTAGGCTGAGTGTTGTCATTGTTGTTTATTCTGAAAGGTTTCTTTTTTTAATTTTATTTTTCACAATCACACATTTACAAACTAAGGCTATCTTTAAATAAGTGGATTACAATAGTAACTTAATAGCTACACTGGAAAAGTTGAAAATTTACAAAGTTTGTAAATCAATGTAAATCTTGTAAATAACCTGTAAATAACCTGTAAAGATACTTTAAATGATAATTGACAGGATCATTCCCCTTTTACATGATCTTGTCGATCTTGTAAAAAGCATGTAAATATTTGGAGTGGATCATGTAAATATTGAGAATGATCATGTAAATTTTTGGACAAACTGCCAACCAAACATGTAAATATTTTGTAAATAACATGTAAATCGTAAATGGGAGCCTTGTAAATAACATGTAAATTGAAAAAGGAGGCCTTGTAAATCCTTGTAAATTGAAAAAGGAGGCCTTGTAAATCCTTGTAAATTGAAAAAGGAGGCCTTGTAAATCCTTGTAAATAACATGTAAATTGAAAAAGGAGGCCTTGTAAATCCTTGTAAATTGAAAAAGGAGGCCTTGTAAATCCTTGTAAATAACATGTAAATTGAAAAAGGAGGCCTTGTAAATCCTTGTAAATTGAAAAAGGAGGCCTTGTAAATCCTTGTAAATAACATGTAAATTGAAAAAGGAGGCCTTGTAAATCCTTGTAAATTGAAAAAGGAGGCCTTGTAAATCCTTGTAAATTGAAAAGGGGGCCTTGTAAATCCTTGTAAATTGAAAAAGGAGGCCTTGTAAATAACATGTAAATCGAAAAGGGGGCCTTGGAAATACTGTAACATGTAAATTTGAAAACGCAGCTTGTCAGGAACCCAGTAAATACATGTCACATGTAAATCGAAAAAGGAGCAATATTTTTCTATCTGTTCTTTGCAAATTTTATTTTCAAAACATCTGTTATTTATGGTTAAACAACACGGGCATCAACATCAAAAAAGCCCATTTACAAATCGATATACATAATATATATATATTTGCCTTAGAGGTAATTTGAAATGTCATAAGCTAAAACTGTAATATTGATGTTGCAGCATTCCAAAACTAAGATAATAGTTACATAACAAATGCTGTGAATAATATATGTACCAGATGGGCTTATATTTAAGTTATAAGTTAATTTTTTGGAAGTTTTGGTTATTTAGTCAGCTTGCAAGTGCCGAAGGCTACTATACATTGTATATTGTAATGTTTATAAATCAATATCATCTCATATAAAATACCTCCAATAAAATCATTATTTTCTAAATACCATATTTTCATGATTACACGTGCATTGTATGCATCTATCCTTCTTCCTTGTATAAGCTCCTCAAATACATTTTGTATAATCATAATATGAATCATGAAAGTTACATGTAAGAATATACATGTATAAACTTGCCATTCTCCCTAAAAAGCAGTCAGAATGAATTTCTAAAGATAGAGAATGCAAAATTACTTAACTCAGGAAATACATAATGTATGGTACAATGTTGTTATATTAAAACAAACATAAAATGTACATTCCTATTGAAAGCAATATTGGCTGCGGTCACATCAAAGGTGTTAACTTAGTAAAGACAGAGCTAACTTTAGTTACATGTAGCTATTTCGGTATGTAACCTCTTCTCTGTTTACTCTAACTACATGTATAGTCTGGAAATTTACGCTTCTGAATTAGGGATCCAAAACAATAGAAAGCAACTGAAATTATACCCAAGCTGGATGCTGGGGTTTAACATTAATTAGGAAGCAAAGAGCCAATCAGAATGCGGTCTTTGACATTTCTTTTTAGAAATAATTGGTGTGACTGCAACCACTTGTCCAACCACTAAGTCTGATGTCATGTAACTAAAGATTAGTATAGGTAATCGCATGGGGCCGAGTAAAATTAAGGATTAATATCACGCGTGTTTTCAGAAGTTGCAGAAATTGCGCGACAAGGGCAATTTCTGCAACTTCTGAAAACACAAGTGATATCAATCCTTAATTTTACGGGGAAACATGAGATTACTTGTTTATGACATAGAGGGCAAAATTTTCGGAAAACCTTCAAAGCGCCGCGAAGCTAAATTCAGCCGCGGCGGAACAAACTGATATTCCTTTCAAAAATCACACAGAAAGATCAAGCAAACCCTTGACTGTTATGTAAATCTTAAGAGAAAATTGTAAGTCGTGAAAATAAAAAAAACAACAAGCTTGCAATCAAGCCAAGTAAAACGTAATTTTATTCACCTGTTTGCATGTTTTGAAGCCGGCTTTCCGCTGCGAGCTGCTTGACATGTCAATCCTACATCGACAAAACCGTGAGAAAACGACGAGTCCAAACAAACTTGTAGAGCTAATTTATCCGGTTTAATTTGACCTTCTTCTTTCTTTGAACAAACTCTGTGATCTTTTATACTCTGGGTTGCACGTGATGAAGCCCGTATTTAACAGAGGTGAAGCGAAGAAGTCAGTTGGCAGCCATGAATGAATTTCGTCGCAAACTCGCCAAGTGTCTAGCTGATGCAAGTTTTCTAGTTTTCAACTGAAATAATCTTCTGTTGCTTCGAGTGAAACACTGAGATTCAGCTTTCGGAATTTCGTTTCAAGCTATCACACGGTTTCCGTTCCTTTTTCATCAAATAACTTGGGAAACTGAAGTCAAACTCCGAAGCGACGTACAAGCGAGCGCTGTGTTTGAAAATTCTGCTAAAAATCCCGCCGTCAAGAAGCCAACTAAGTGCAGCGCGCTCAGCCAATTAGGAGCGAGGAATTTTGCCGCTCGACCAATCTCTCTCGCCCTTGTTGGATAAGAGAGGATTATAGCCAACTCGCGTTACGTGCTCGTTGGCTATTTATCCTCTCATATCCAACGTGGGCTCATAGAATAATTGTTAAATAAACCGCATGAAAATATTGTTTTACATTCTGCATGAATTAATCGAAAGCGACATGACATCACCAGACAGCATTATAGGGGCCAATTGATTCAGAAGTCTCTCTCAGGATTAAGCGACAGAGGAGACGGCTGAAATTCAGGCTATTTAAGGCTTTGTATATACATGTACATGTAGAGTTTACATACATGTATCTGAATTTTAAACACCCAACAAAACAAAATTTGTTTTGTTGGGTGTTTAAAATTAATGTTTGATGGATATCTAGTAAGACATTTCACAAACCAACTTATCTGCTCAAACAAATGACACAAAGATCACAAGTACATGTATAAAATAATATATTGTAGTTTAAAATGAATTTTAGGTCAAAATGATCTCAAAATAGTTCAATTTTTATTTTCCTTTGTTCCAGAATTACTACCATAATCCTAAGACAAAGGAAAATAAAACTAGTTTGAAATCATTTTAACCTAAAATCATTTTAAACCAGTGCATCAAAAAATTAACTTGTAATATAGATGTAATGTAGATAATTAAATAAAGGTGAAAACATCCACGGTTCCTCCTGTTCTTACAAATCCAGTTGCCAGTAAAGCAAATTTGTATTCCTTGATGCTCATTCTCTTTGACTATATTCAGATACATGTACAATATATCTCCTAAGATCAAAGTGAAAAGGAACATGTTAACGGGGACATTTGAATCAAAAGATAAGCTTTGAGAATGTACCATTATATTACAGTTCACATCCACAACACAAAGTAACAACAAACAACAGAGGAACATTAGCAGCAAAGTTAACAACTATATATGGGACTGGAAAACTAACAGTGTACTACATGTATTAAATTGGCCTGAAATGTGCAAGAGATGGCTGACAAAGATCATGATCATTTAAAAGTACTGAACTTGAAATGATCAAATGCCAACTCAATGCGCATCTGTCAAGATATAAATATTGCCTTGGATGTGTTCACATAGTGTTTTTCTTGAAAAAAAATCATTATGTTCACCCTGTCAGCAAGTTTCATGCTTGAATTTTTATGCTTGAATACATGTAGATGCAAATGTGAGTTGAAACTTGATCATCGCAAGTTGAACTTTACCAATAAGGGCCTGTTCGCACTACACAAAATTTTGTTTGTTTTGCAAAAAAATATGTCAACGTGAAGCTATTTTAAGTGCGAACAATTTTTTTGCCTACCAAAATGTTGTCGAATGTCACCAAACATCAAAGATGTTTTGTTAGGCTTGAATTATTATCTATTCTTTATTGACAGCTAACCTTCATCAAGTTATCATATATCGCAATTGATCCCAAGCAAATCAAACTATCATGGCTGCCGATGCTATTCTTAAACTGTTTATGCTGCTCGCTAGGTACTGTTCTCAACTCTCTGCCCAGCAGCGGTACTTTCAAACAAGTTAAAAGTCTGAAGGCGCTTTGAATCATTCAATCATTCCTAACTCCCTAACAAAGTTGAGACTGCTGGAAATGAAAGCGGAAGAGAAGAAAACGGAAAAGTACAAAACAATTTCTCGGATCTTGGTATCTATTTTAATTTGATGGATGTTTCTAGTTATACAAATACCTCACATGTCTCAAGTGCGAACACGATTACGAAAACAAAATTGTCATTACAAAATTTCATTTTTTTTGCAAACACCAAACCAAAGTAGTGCGAAGTGAAGTGGTGCGAACAGGCCATAACATGGTCAACAAAACGGCTATCACAAGATAAGAATTTGGTTGCCTCAACGGCCATTTTACCATTCTACTAGTTTTGTATTCATTATTCATTACTAATTGGAATGGATGGAACTGAAAGTTTAATTAATTAATCACATTCAATCAACACCCAACCATACACACTTCATGATGATTTCTTAAAAAATGTTTTAACAGGGTGTTGACAAAACACTGACCGCCGGTCAACTGACCCCTTCTAAAATTCACTGGGAAAATGAGAAAAACAAAACAAAAGTTAAGAAAAATTCAATGAGAGACTGAGTCAAGTTCATAAATAAACTTAAGCTCACCTGAAATTACCAAAATGGCAGAAGTGTGGCTATTACATGTAGGTCTACTGACTCTCAAGATTTCCTTACAAGTATCATCGAAAGTACAGGTTTTGTTCTCGGATAAACGAGCGCAAAATAAGTTGTAACATCATAAAGCATGTTAGCTACATGTACATGTACAGTATCTCCATGAGGAAACTACAGTGTAGCTATAAAAGCAACAACGTAAACACACACGCACAATGCAGTAACCGGAAGCCATTGCTGTGTGTGTTTATTTTGTTGCTTTTATAGCTACAGTAGACTCCCGCTATCGAACTTGGTTATCTCGAAAACCCTGCTACAGGGGGGCTAGCAGCGAGGCCTGGGACCTAGTATACATGATTGCACATTTAAGAAATTTGGCCGAGCGAGACTAAGTACTGGTTTGTTTAAAATAAACATGGCGGACGATGGCGGACATGACCTGCGTTTGTGTTTGTTCAGAAATATTTTGGCGATTCCACGTTCAAACATCTATGGGAATGATTCGGTCGCTGTTTAACTGTTTTTTTGGTCATTGTGGGACACCATGGATGAAAATTCCACAGCAAACTCCCGTAGAGGTACGTTTCTCGAATGATTGACAGATTTCTTTACTTGTGCGATCATGTATAGCGGAAAAGCGGCAAGATGAAAGGGCGCTGCCTGCCCCCCCTGCCCTGCTATCTCGAACTCAAACCAATTCCCCTTGCCCTTGTTTTTCAGTCATTTACTATCGGCTATCTCGAACTCCTCGCTATCTCGAACTGTTTTTCGTTCCCCTTGAGAGTTCAAGTTAGCGGGAGTCTACTGTAGTTTCCTCCTGGAGACAGCTAACATACTTTATGATGTGACAACTTATTTCACACGCTTGTTTATCAGAGAAAAAATCTGTACTTGTAATGAAAACGTAGAGTCAGTAGACCTGAGCCATACTTCCATGTACGCCATCTTAGAAATTTCAGGTAAGCTGAAATTGTATTTATGAGCTTGATTCAGTCTCTCATTGTATTGTTCTGGATTTTGTTTTGATTTTCTCATTTTACCAGTGAATTTTAGAGGGGGTCAGTTAGGGGGGTCAGTAAGGGTTCAGTCAGTGTTTTGTCAAAACCCATTTTAACATTCATGTGGCATGGAAATGCAAGTGCAAATTAGGCACTTGTGTCATGATATAATTATGTTGAGCTTACATGTACTAGCTTGTTCTCGCATGCTACAATGTACATTGTTAGGAATTTTTTAAATATCTGGTATATTTTGAATGATTTCATGTTAAATTGCGTTCAGAAACCGAATGCATGCAATCAAGCACTCACATTTTGGGGGGTCAATTGTGACCAAATCAAAGCCAGTGAGCTCAAATTGTTTCAATTTATAAAAGCTTATCTTTGTCCGCATATTGTAAAGTTCGCTACTCGTTATTATAGCGAAAATATATAAGCTTATATAATTACGTACGGAGTATAGAAACAGTAAAGCCAAGCTTACCTTGCAGCTGTTTAGCTCAACAAATCAACTGACTCGACTGCACGATTTCGACGTTCAAAATTTGAATTGACATCACTCAACGGCACTAAGAGACTGGCTTAAAAGGCGTACCCATGCATCTGAGGTCCGCTGTAAGAAGACGCCATACAGCTACTTGGTAAATAAAGTCGGCTTTCCGAGAAGAAAACCTTTTTTAGGCAGTAAAAGTTCCTTCCAACACCAGCCATAAAAGCTTCGACGACCGTTGAAACCAGCGCCAAAACACCGAGGCATTCCGGGAAGTGGTTACATTGCGCATGATTTGTTCAGATCCAGACTCTCTCGACCAAAGCCATTCTCGACCCCAGACCTTCGCTGCTTTGATGCGCAAAAGAGAAGGGCTCTGGGGTCGAGATTGGACCAAAGCAAGTCATTTACTATCGGCTATTTCGAACTCGGTTATTTCGAACTCCCCGCTATTTCGAACTAGTTGTGCAGTTCCCTTGGCCTAAAATCAACCCCGTTATTTCGAACTCTAAAAATGTTGATGGAGAAACATCAGACGGCATTATTTTGTAATGTATATATCATTGTCAGTCGTTGGGTACAGTTCCGGTTGTACGAATGTACTATATATTGTCAATTTCTTGAAATAACAATTGTATAAGGCACATAATCGCCTCAGATATTCGGATATAAAGTTTGGAGTTTTCTTTAGGGAAATATGAGAAAATTAATGCCTATTATTTTTGGAGAGATAAAAATTTCGTTTTGGGTACAAAAAAAGGTCAGCTTGTAGGATTTTCGGAAAGGAAAAAAGGTCAGCTAGGATTTTCGGAAAGGAAAAATCAGCAAGCCGAGGAAGAGCTGAGGTTTTCGGGAAATGACTAAAAAGTCCTAATAAATTCGTGAAGTCTAAAGTTCCCCTAGCCGATGACCGAAGATATATAAATTTTATAGCTCAGCTTAGAATTTAAAAGCACATGCACCAGACAGCCTAAAATAGTTGGGAGAAAACCGTCGTTGGGTGCCCCTGGCTAAGTCGAACTATTTCCCGTTTCCACTGAGAGTTCGAATTAACGGGGTTCAACTGTATTTACATGGTTCAAGACAGGCCCCCTTTTTCGATTTACATTGTTATTTACAAGGATTTACAAGGCTCCCTTTTTCAATTTACATGTTATTTACAGGCTCCCTTTTCCGATTTACATGTTATTTACAAGGGTTCCTGAAAGGCCCCCTTTTTCGATTTACATGATATTTACAAGGGCTCCTGACAGGCCCCCTTTTTCGATTTACATGATATTTACAAGATCTAGATACTGTAAATGTGTTTAAAATAATTTACATGTTTTTTACACTTCCTTGAATTCTCACTGTAAAAACTAAACATGTAAATCACTATTTACAGTCCATTTACATGATCTATTAAAGCTGTAAATATAATGTAAATTTTATTTACAAAACCCTAACCTGTAAATTGAAATTTACAAAGTATGTAAATCCAGATTTACAGTTGTAAATATATTTTTACATGTTTTGTAAATTTTCAACTTTTCCAGTGCTAACAGTTTACAAATACACCATATTTGATTACAAAGACTAAATAGTTATGCTTAATACAAAATATAAGTTATAAATGATAGTCTACGTACTTAATTAACACAACTTTCATCTTATTCGATTTAAAGTAATATACTTTTCGGTTTCATATTTATTTAACAAAATTCTTTTAAAGTGATTCAAAGAAAGTTTAAATTGTTCGCATCGACACGTCCACAGGTACGATTTCCCTAAAATTACTATATAATTAAATAGATCCATTTCCTCCTTTAAAATACCTATAATAACATCACAATACGTAAGCGAGAGGCTCCTGCAACTGTCAATTGTTTTTTTTAATTTTTCCTTTTATACCTCATTCCAAAAGGAGTTTGAAAAGGAACAACCGAACAGAATATGGGATATATTTTCTGTAGTTTGATGGCAAAAAGAGCAGTTTGGGTTGGAAACGTAGCCTATTTTACATAGTAGGTCATTTGTGAATATAATATAATTTAACACTTTATACTGAAAGGTTTCTTGCCAGCCGCAGTACTCGTTTGGATTACGCAGTATGAAGATGGTGACCACGTTAGCTGGAAAACAGCTGCAGAAAGACATGGCTAATAAGAGACCATCCACAATGGGTTCCATCAGGGAAGAATCACCCGATCGTGGAGGTGATGCTCGTGAGTTTTTGTTTTGCTTTTAATATTATCTGGTTAGAACTGCGATTTTGTATTGATTATCAGTTATTGAAAGTAGAAAGTCAGCAAATCCCAAATGATTACGTGTTCATCCAGCTGATATTTGTCTTGAGAAAGACTGCGACTGACATTTTGTACTAGATTCAAGAGTAGAGTGGAGTCAAGTGAAATGGTCATCATCTGTTACTTTTATTATGAAATAAAAAATGTCATCAATATAAGTTACATCTGTTACGTTCATCATCTGTTATTGTTACTAGTGTCCCCATTTAGTGGTTTATAACTGCTATTCCAGTCAGAGACTTAAATAAAGGTTTTATTATTATTATTATGATTACTTACTGATCATGATCTGATTGGTCAGTTTTGCCGTGATATTATTGGTTTTGAAAGCCCAAAAAGTTGATAAGTGAGTTGTTGTCGGTTTCGATCTGTCTACCTTTAGTCAAGTTTGTGTTACAAGTGTGAAAGTTCTTTCAGTGTAATGATTTCTTGACGTTTTTTTAGGTCTCATGTTGACCACGATTTTAAACAAGAAGTTCTGTTATAAAAGGGATGGCACCTCCTACATGCAAATGCAAATTTGTACTTTTGCAGTCATGCCACGTTGCGGTGTGAAGCGTCCTGTGAACTACACATGCTTCAAAATCTCCTGAAATAAAAATGTCATCTGCATCAATATAAATTGCAAATGTTTAACAGAAGATTGTTAGCAAAGGTGAAACGCACGTTATCGATAATAGTCATAGTAGAAGTGCAGGTTGTTTGTCAGCTGTTTACGTTTTGATGGTTGATTGACAACTTGGCGCGAGGATGGCTACGCCAGGTCCCTTTATACCGAACGTCTTGTTTTAATGATTATTTTGTTTGCGACTTGCAGTATCAGAACCAAAGACAAGAAGTCCATTTCTCGAAAGCTTGGAACGGCGTCAGACGGAAGAGAATGCTGTAGTTCACTCACTGTTCACGTACTTTGGAACCAAGTTGTTAGCAGAGGATAAAGAGTTATTTTCACATGCAGTGGATGAAGTTTTCGCTCATAGTGTGTTGATGTCTGTATCAACTGAAGGAGACTCGCAGTTGGTTGAAGTAGTTAAAGAACATCTTCAGGCTAATGGACTACAAGTCAGACAGGAAGTCATCTCTAAGGTATTTGCTACTGTTTGCTTTTGGTAAATGGTAATGTGGGGCTCAGTGTATTTAATAGACCAAGCCTCTTTAGTGAAATGTTATAAGCATTTCTTTCTCGAGCTAGAATATTCATTGTGAATGAATGTTGTTCATGTTTTTCAACTAATTAAATTCGACATTCGGGAACTTGTTTTTTGATAGTCATGGAACACTTACAGATGTACCATTACTGGTTTTAGTTGCAGACAACTTTCTCTTACTAAAATTGTAATAGCTGTCGTTAATTATTAACATATTGATTTTGGAAAATCAAAATAACTGTAAAGCCCCTAACCTAAGCCTCTCGAGAACATTTTGTTTTTTTTAAATAACCCTTCCTCACCTTTATATTAAGTTCCTCCTCACCACTGATATTGTTAAGTTGGGCAATTGTTGAGTTGGCCTGTAAGGCCGGATAAGTCATTTTTTTGTGATCTCATAATTACCTTCAAATCAAAGTAAACCTCAAAATACACGTTTGTAATGTAAGGAAAACACTAAAGAGGTAATAATAAACCAAAATGCAACAAGGATGGTTGAGATTGGCAAATATTGAGGCAGATTATGAACGACCAACTTGAATGTTTTAATAACAATAATAATAAACAGGTTCCAGTCCAGGAGCCCATTAATGGGGTCCTGCAGGTTCTTAAAAACGCATTTCACATCACATCGAGGTCCCAATGCTTTTTGCAGTCTTTTGCTAAACATTTCAAGATGTGCCAACTGAACAACATGGTTCCAGAGTGATAGTGACTTACTGTTATATATTTTGAGGCGAGATAATGATGTTACTGCTTACATGTGTTTTAACCTTGACTGTCTATGACTTTTCGTCCATAGATCCTTCAGCTTCACACTAGCCTACAAACAAGCCGTAATGTGATCCTTCTGGGCTGTCCAGGCTCTGGCAAATCTACCATATACACCACGCTAGCAAGCGCACTGAACAGCATGAACAGCCAGACAACAACCCAACCCATTGTGAAACACCGCAGACAAACAGGGGCCGAAAGGAGAATAAGCGCCACCCTGAGACCTGCTGCTAAAGTGCCAGTGGAAGAGATCAAAGAAGTGCTGTGGCCACGAGTTGATCTGTCAGTTGTGTTTCCAAAGTCGTTAACTTGTGAAGAGGTGGGTTCTGCTGGCGTCCAAGATGAGTAATCAACATATAATTTATAAAGTGAAGAAATGAGCCTCACAGTTAATTGCAAAGAAGCATGAAGAAAAAATATATTGGGCCTCAATGGGATTTAAACCCATGACCGGTGCGAGGCTCTACCAACTGGTAAACTAAATGCCGTTGAAGCCCAACTAAGTTAAGTCTGTGGATCAAAAACTCTAGTGTGTGTGACCATTCAAATGAAAGCTATTGATCAACATCCCTTGTGCGTAATCTGACCTTTCAATGAAAGCTATTGAGCAGTACATGTACTTTTATGTGGTACTGTTTATTATGCTGTACAAGGTAGTTCTAACTTTTAAGTCTGTGGATGAAACCCTAGTGTGTAACCATTCAAATAAAAGCTATCGAGCAGTACTTTCAAGTGGTGCAGTTTGTTTCTGACAATTTTGCAAAATGAAATTGAAGATTTTTCTCTTAGTTTTGAATATTTGTTGTGTCTGCACAGTTGTTTGGAGGACAGCATCCTGACAACAGTCTTTGGCTGGACGGATTGGTGTCCAAGTGGCTGCGAGACTCCACTCTGACCTGTGATACCATGGCAGAGCTTCTTACGAGTCAATCCTCCGAAAAACAACGCTTTGCGCGAATGATGGGCTCTCTGTCTCACATCAAAAAGTGGTTGGTGCTTGATGGTCCCATGGATGACACATGGCTAGAGAACATGGGAACGCTGTTAGATTCTACCAGGGCACTGAGTTTGCCTAATGGAGAGTCCATCACACAGCCAGGTGCGATGATACAGCTGTTAAGCTTTATTTTCACTAGAGACGTAAGCATGAGCTAAAGCACAAGCATCAGCTATGCATGGCAGCAACCACACCAGCGTAAGAATAAGCATAAGCATAAGAAGAGTGAACAGACAGTCGAACCTCCGCTAACAGACACCTCCTGTAGGAGGACACCTCGCGTAAGCGGACACTTGGGCATGTTCCCAGCTACCTACAAACACTACATTTTATACCTCCCATAAGCGGACACCTCTCTTAAGCGGACACTTTTCTGGTCCCGAGGGTGTCTGCTTACTGGAGGTTCGTTCTTGTATTGTCCTCAGTAGGAATCAACCTAAGCCTAAGTCTACGCGTAATCCTACCCCAAGACAAGCGTAAGCCTAAGCAAAAGAAAGAACAAAACTGTTCGATCTTCTTGTGCTTATGCTTATGTCACTGTGATTCCAAGCGAGATCAACACGTTTATCTTCTTATGCTTGTGCCATGTCTCTGCTGTCATTGCAATGAATAGCTTATGCCTACGTCACTAGTGAACACCAAGCTATAGAGATTTCTAGCTTTAATTTAGGCTGTGATCTGCTTGCCCTACCCTTGCCACTCAACAGAGTTTTTGATTAATTTTTGACAACTTTTTACCATCTTTTTGCCAAATTTCTGATGGGAGGCGGATATGTCAATTGTCTGAACGCAAACATGGAGCTTGACGTCTCTCATATTCTTGCATTTTAATTGGCAGTTGAAACGAACGCCATCAGAAAGTTGTCAACAATTAATCAAAAACGTTGTCTAGTGGCAATGGTAAGGCACTCTCCACTGTAATATATCCAACTGGAAGATTGGTGTGTATTTAGCTTTCTACTTTCTCACGATGTGGAGAAAGCATTATTTTCCTAATCCTAATATCTGCATTTCATGTTGTGTTTTCAGAAACTGTGACGCTCCTGTTTGAAGTGACAGACCTTACTCACGTGTCACCGGCACTGGTGACTCGATGTGGTCTCATCCACTGCCCTGAACCTCTTGTGGGATGGAAACCGATCTTTAGGTCCTGGTTGAAAGGAGCACATGCCAAATGGGACATCACCAACAGAGGGTAAGATTTATGTGTGCTTCTAAGGAAACGTTTGAAGATCACAGTACTGTCGAAGCTCCCGTAAGCGGACACCCTTGGGAAGCAGAAAACGTGTCCGCAACTGATGTTGGCTGCTTACGGGAATGTGTAAATACAGAGCTTGTATGAGGTAGAGTTCAAACAGGGTTTTGACAAGGCGGCCGTAAGTATTAGAGCTGACCGCTTACGAGAGTGTCCGCTCAGAGAGCTTCGACTGTACAGAGTTTGTATGAGCTTGAGTTCAAACAGGGTTTTGACAAGGCGGCCATAAGTAGAGCTGTCCGCTTACGAGAGTGTCCGCTCAGAGAGCTTCGACAGTATTTGTGTTTAATTTCCAACATGAACTACCTACCAAATGAACAGAGCGCGCCAAACAGCCATTATAACGATGTATCCGATCATAGAAAAAATATCTGCCATTTTGGCATTTTTAGGTTCGGAAGTAATGTATCAAACACAAGAGACTTTCATCCTCGAATTTCGTCAAAAATACTCCGCTGTACGTAGATTTTGAACTATCTTCTCGGTGTTGGAAATCGGATGAAATGCTGTCTCGAGTGTTTGATAAATATTCTCAATCGAAACAAAAACTAAGGAGTAAACGTAGAAATAAAATCGTGGAAATCTATGCTAATTAAGACCTAGCATCCAAACCACCAACACGGTTATGATTTTCTTTATTTTAACTTAACGATTAAAAGAGTTTGAGAAAATATTTGGATGTCTTCGAGTTCCTCACCACCCTATTTTCCATTTTTAAAAAGTTGCATCTTCTTATATATATAGGTTGGGTATCATCTCCTGCTTAATGGACCACGTAGTGGACTCGACTTTGAAATTCCTCAGCGACCACTGCCAGTCAGTGCTAACATCAGGGTATGGCTCAACCAACAAGCCATCGAAGACTGCTGCAGGAGTGTATGAAGTGCAGACACTGCTGCGCTACCTCTCGGCCATCTTCGACCGACACATACTCCGTGAGGATGACGACAGTCAGATCCAGATGATGAATCAGAAGCAGCGACAGTCGGTCAGTTCTGTCAGCAGCAGACAGAGTTCTGGAATCTCCGCCAGTGACACGGGAAAGGTCGTCAGCTCGTTTGCGTTTGCATTTGTGTGGGCATTTGGTGGTCATCTACATGAAAGGTATTACAAACTTAATTTAACACTGTATGGGAAACAAGTTCTTTTTTGTAGGAGCACTCAAAGACTGCCTGTTATACGGATGCAATAAATGCAATTTTCTCGGCTCGAAACGCACTCTTTGGGAACATTGCGGGATAGAGCAAGATAATAGAGAGATTAAGCAACGCGTTGTACGGCAAACATCAGCTTGCAGTTGATTCCCTTTTCGGTTTCCTCGAATCGTTAAATAGATACATCAAAAAATAGAAAAGAATTCACGCGTTCACGACAAACGCGAAACTACTCACTTTCATGGCGAAAAGTGTGATTTTTTTTTTGCGATTTTTGCCGTTCGCGGGAAAAACAGACGTGATGCTTATTTTCTCTAATGTCTGCGCAGGATAGTCCGCGAGGGAACAAGTACCAGTTAAGTGTAAAATTCCGAGAGAAATTGTCTGAGTCCGCGGTTGTCGTCACAAATGTTTTCTAATATAAGCAACATGTTATATCCTTAATTTTATTGCTCATGCTGGTATGACAATTTGCGAGGACTTGCAACTGCTGGCGCTAGTTTTCGTTTGTGTGGTAAGACTCTCTGCGAGTGCTTCAACGAAAATTTGTCAAAAACGGCACTTGTTTCCCCGAGAGACAATGATATATTTCCAATGCTTCCTTCAGTGATTGTAGCTTTAGTCAGTAACCAAGACAACAATTTAACGTGCGTAGCAGGCGTAGAAACAATTTGGTTCAATTCAGTGTACTTAACTTTTTCAAGCCTAGTTGTTGATCTTTTTTTCTTTTTTGTTTCGCATGGCATGAATTACCTAAAGTTGCATTTCTGTAGCATTTACTTAATTCACTTGTATTTTCTCTTATAAGATACACTGTGAAATTTGATGAACATGCACGTCAGCTGCTGTCCGCTGGTCCTTATCCAGTTCTTGTACCTCCTGGTGGATCGGTGTATGACTATTGTTTGGACTTCAGTAAAGGAGGCCTGGTGAGGTGGGAGGAGAGGCCTGGGGCACAGTTCAAGACACTACCATCATCCTACACTGTCATTACCGAGGTAATATCACTAATTTTATAAAAGCACTGTTAATAATCTTATATCAAAATAAAACATTGGCAATGACAGATGATTTCTGAGTATTTTACGTCAGGTTCGATCATCCTTACAGCCGTGAGGAGCCCAAAAGTGTGACCACTTAAACTTTTAATTAATTCACATTCTGTCATGCACGCAGACTATCCAATCAGAAGCAATACTATCCAATCCTCGGCTTCTGATTGGATAGTATGCGCACATGAAATAATTGAATTAAAATTTAAGCTAAAATTCAGCAGTCAACTGTACAGCAATTTCTATGCAGCCGATTTTGTGGAAACTTTCTCACAGTAAACCGTGAAGTCTTGGAACGTTTGAACGTAATTGAAAAAAAATATATATATATCTTCGTTTTATGAAAATATTCGCGTTTTCTTAAAAAAACAAGATCTTTTAATAACGCTTGTATCTCTTAAGTCAAAGGTGAACCATAATAGATTGTAATCTATTAGTTCTCACGACGGACTACTTTTATTTTACATTTCAATTTCCACTGAACCACCTGAAACAAGCCAAGCTATTATGAATCGCAATTCATGTTGATTTCTCACCAGTTGGATCGCTACTTCTACCTTGTTGATCTGATGTTGTCTGCACGTCAGCCAGTGTTGTTGGTTGGTCCCTCTGGAATAGGAAAATCTTCACTTGTACAGGTCAGTTAATAGTCTCCTTCGCAGCGGTTATTTGGCTCGTCACGCAACGCTCTCCTCCTCCTCAGAATGACTCCTGAGTTCTTTAACCCTTTTACTCCCAGAGTCAAACCTTGAGTCGATAAATGTGGTTGTAAATGTTGAGTCAGTGGATGAAACCCTAGACTTTGTAGTGTGTAGTGTGTGAGCATTCAAACGAAAGCTATTGAGCAGTACTTTCAAGTGGTAATGTTTGTTATGCTGCACAAGGTGCTAACTTTTGAGTGTGTGGATGAAACCCCAGTGTGTGACCATTCAAATAGCTTCAAATGAAAGCTATTGAGCAGTACTTTCATGTGGTACTGTTTATTATGCTGTACAAGGTGCTAACTTTTAAGTCTGTGGATGAAACCCTAGTGTGTGACCATTCAAATGAAAGCTATTGAGCTGTACTTTCATGTGGTACTGTTTATTATGCTGTACAAGGTGCTAACTTTTAAGTCTGTGGATGAAATCCTAGTGTGTGACCATTCAAATGAACGCTATTGAGCTGTACTTTCAAGTGGTGCTGTTTGTTTTTGACAAATTTGCAAAATGAAATTCAAGATTGTTTTCCCTCCGTTTTGAACTTAGCACTATTGGGAGTGAAAGGGTAATTTGTTTTCATTAACCAACAGAACTTGATCAACCCACGCTATAATTCCACACGGATTTGCCTGTCCCCTGGACTGACCTCAAAACTACTCCAGGAGGCGATTGAGCACAAAATGCAACAAATCCAGCGCAAGGAGATGACCCACATTGCTGTTCAAAAGTCGCTTCAGGGAAGTGTTGCAGCTAAGAATCTTCCCGGTGCTAAATCACGTACTCAGCTGATGTTCCTTGACGATCTCAACTGCGCTGGTGCTGATGCTTTTGGAATTCAGCCTCCGCTTGAGCTCCTCAGGCAAATTCTCTCACAAGGTAACCTGTTTAGTACAGAATCTGAATGTACTCTTAGGATGGTTTGGTGTGGGGTCGTCCGCTGTGAGCCGCTAACCCACTAAGCCACTAACCCGCTAAGCCTCTAAGGTGTAAAACTTTGATATATTAATTAAGAACTCTTGCGTGGCGGACACGTGTGCGAACCACGAAAAAAACTGGTGATCTATTTGCGTTATTGCCACTTTGTTTAGCGCAACATATATTTGTTTCAGACTACTATTTGCTCTCCTTGTGCTAGCTTTCTTTCTAGAATAAGGTGCTTAAGAGGCAGTCCCGCTAAGAGCGGTCCGGTCAACTTCGGGTCGGAAAAAAGTTAGCCCTTATATTTTGTGGACGAAAAGGACTTGGTAGGTAAATGTTAAAACCGGGGTATTTTGTTAAATTTCTTGCTTTTATTTTTCGCTACACGCCGAAATGTCTTCGGCCGTCCGAGGTGGGATTTTAGGCCACTCCAGAAGTCGAAATTTGCGTTTTTTCTGAGCCGCGCTGCTTCAACACAGGTAAGTATAGTTAAATATCAACCATACCACAGTATGTAGGTACATTTGACGTGCTTTGCAACACGATTTCGTAACGATTGGATAAAAATTAGATAAACCAGGCAAAATCAAAGACACCCTACCGCGTCGCTGCTCAAAAAGAACCGAAATTTAACTAAAAGCAAGAGTCGAAATCTCAAAAGTGGCACCTAAACTAGGGCTAAAATGCCCTTTAAAGCAAAGATGTAACCTTATTCTCACAGATTCTGAAGTTAAACCTGCGGGTATCGTCCTGTGTTGGACGCGAGCGAACGTTTTTTAGAGCTTATGTACAACAATGTTTACAACAAAAGTACAAAGGTCACGGCTAGGATGGATGGTGCCCAAACGCAAATAATCGAATAAGAATGGTATTTTAGCAGTCCACAAGTACCTTAAATATTCCGAATACCTCATGAATTTATCTTAAGTGCCCTTTACCTTGGATTTTTATCAATCTAACGGTTGACAGTGCTAAATATATGCCTGATTCCCTTCTTTGTCGATTACCAGTTCAAATTAAATTTCGCACGCGACTACAAACTTCACAGTAATAAAATACATTATTCTGAGTATAAAGATAGAAATACATATTAAGCACTTATTAAAAGTCACTGGTAGAATATCCTGCTCGCTTTGCAACGGACTTTTTGGTCCAGTCAAGACAAGTAGCTTCAAGTTAATTTAGCAGGTGCCTGAAATGTTAAAATTCCAACGTCAAACTAGCTGGTACTTACCATCTAACCGGATTGCTACGATGATCTTCCACTATAGTTTGTAGATCGGAGTCTTTTACGTATTTAAACAAGTTGTCATTTTCAAAATCAAATTGGCTTCTCTGCCTCTCAGTCCGCCAAAAACGGTGTAGCGAAATAATATGCTAATTAGCAACTTTCTTTAATATGAGAGATCATATTACAGATGTCACGCAAAGTCGATGGAAACTGCCGACTTTGGTGGCGCGCGATGGTAAAATATTCTCGGTTTTCACTGTCACGCCATTAATAAAAAAAAATCGAAACCGTTCAATGAATGAAGTCAAGGAATTGACATGTCATAGATAATGAATTAATAAGGAATCAGTCCAAGTCTCAGGTCTGTGCGGTATTCCGTACTCGATAGAGCTCAGTATGGAAACGCCATGTTGGAAACGCACTTTTGCCAGAAAGGAGGTTTGTTTTCTCTTGTGAACTTTCGAATATTTAGATAAATATTTCTCCTTAAACATAAATTGTTTAGAATGCTGAAAATTACCCGAAAGTCATGTTTTAGATACGGAACAGCTCTGTCACGGCCGTCCTGCTGATGTAACGTACGATGAAAACTCGGAAATTTAAACCGTTCTATTTTCAAAAGGAAGCATGAGATCGAGCTAAGAAATTGTGAAAAGATATATATTTAGGTAATCTTTTCCTTGAATGAAGGTAAAAATTCTGTAGGCCTCGCGGTTTTGAATTTTAGAATTTGATGACGTCACGTGAAAACCAAGAATTGGAGAGTCCAACCATAGGAAATCTATCCCCGGGTACTCCCATATAAAAGTTACAGTGATGATCGTCGTACCGCTTAGGGAGTTATCCTGGTACCTTTTAGAGTATTATAATTCGGGAAAAAATAGGAAAGGAACTGGTTTTGTCCAAGAATTGGTACCTCTTAGGGGTGCAAATGAATTGGAGCCACACCCACAAAACGAGCTTTTGATATCTTTACGTCTCCAACTTCCAACCGTTTCCGTTTCTCGATATCAAGCTGGGGATAAACAACAACAGGTTACAGATGGGGACTGACACGCGTAACTATTTCCACCACACATCACTCCATAGATCACTGTAAACTGGCAATTCCCTACAGCCAGTTCCAGCCGAATCTGTTCCGACGACGACGATTTCACGGCCAGAGCCTATCGTGGGACCCCACCTCAACCGTTCCACGCGACGAGGCACTAACACCACCACGTCAGAGCGGTGCCACAGATAACAGAGTCCCGCTAGGACTGACGTACCATCCCTTCAACACTGGCACAAGGCGTATCATGCTCGACAACTTTAACATCTTGTCCTCCGAGAGGAGGCCGTGACACGCAGGATTTTCCTCAGTTCTCTCTTGTGTCATATCGTCGAGACAGAAACCACAGGGATGTTCTCTTGCACTATGCAGACATCGCACACACTGATGCCGGATCGTTTACCTGCCGTCGTCCTCGCTGCCTCCGTGTAAGAACATCACATCTAGAACGCCCAAGAACGCATATACCATCCGTGATCGCTTTACCAGTCAGTCTGTGAATGTGGTGTACTGCATCACGTGCCACTGCTGTACCTGTTCCTACATCGGTGAGACTGGGAGGCGACTACGGGAACGCTTCAGTGAGCACCTGCGTAGTATTCGCAACCAGCCTCCTGGCTTTCCCGTAGCTGAGCATTTCAACTCAGCTTCCCACTCACTGGATGGCATCATGGTCTGTGGTCTCAACCAGTGCACCGGCAGTAACACCCGCCGCAAGCAGCAGGAAATTACGCTGATATTTGAGCTTGGTACCCTCAGGCCAAACGAACTGAACATTAGTTTCAGTTTTCGTTGACTCTCTGTGTTTCCTATGCGCGCATTCCATATGCACGCGCTTACAAGGGAGTTTTTTTTTTTACTGTGTTTCTTGCGCGCGCATTCTACGAAGACACCACCAAGAAACCGCCGTTTTTTTCCTTTTTAACATCTATTTCGTTGGACACCCCATTCCCCCACAAAAAGGGGGGTAAAACGTACACTAACGCTTATCCGTTAAACGAGTAGGAACAGACGGACATTCAACGACTTATTTAAGGTGATTCTTTAGTATTGCACGGCGCATCCTTAATGCGCATAATGTCGCGCGTAATTTATAGCGCGCGCACATTAAAAAAATGGCGGCTTTTTCTTTGTGGCTATGCTCGCCAGGGAGGTAAAACATCGTTTTCTCGTAAACGAGTTCGATGACCAATATTTTTTATTGCATACTTTTGATGTTCAAATTATCCTTTTTAAGTGAAACAAAATAAAAAATAAACATTTTCGGAAGGAAAAAAAGATCTCGCTAAAAGCGTGCACAAAACCGTTACTCGTGGGTGTAAGTTATGGCCTTGCGTGATATCTGTAATATAATCTTTCATAAGAAAGTTGCTAATTAGCATATTATTTACTATTTCTCTTGGCGATCCTTGGCGGATGGGTTTGTCTATAAGAAAGGAAACAGTTTGGATTTATATTAACTGCAATTTTTCGTGGCTTTGCCACTCGTATATTTTACCATCGCGCGCCACCAAAGTCGGCAGTTCCCATCGACTTTGCGTGACATCTGTAATATGATCTCTCATAAGAAAGTTGCTAATTAGCATATTATTTCACTACACCGTTCTTGGCGGACTGAGAGGCAGCAACAACCAATTGATTTGAAAATGGCAACTTGTTTGCGTAAAAGACCCCGATCTGCAAACTATAGTGGAAGATCATCATAGCAATCCGGTTAGATGGTAAGTACCAGCTAGTCTGACGTTGGAATGTTAACATTTCAGGCACCTGCTAAATAACTTGAAGCTACTTGTCTTGACTGGACCAAATATTATAAAAAAGTCCGTTGCAAAGCGAGCAGGATATTCTACCAGTGACGTTTAATAAGTGCTTAATATGTACTTCTATCTTTATACTCAGAATAATGTATTTTATTACTGTGAAGTTTGTCGGCTGAAATCGATTACATGTAGTCGCGTGCGAAATTTAATTTGAACTGGTAATCGACAAAGAAGGGAATCAGGCATATATTTAGCACTGTCAACCGTTAGATTGATAAAAATCCAAGGTAAAGGGCACTTAAGATAAATTCATGAGGTATTCGGAATATTTAAGGTACTTGTGGACTGCTAAAATACCATTCTTATTCGATTATTTGCGTTTGGGCACCATCCATCCTAGCCGTGACCTTTGTACTTTTGTTGTAAACATTGTTGTACATAAGCTCTAAAAAACGTTCGCTCGCGTCCAACACAGGACGATACCCGCAGGTTTAACTTCAGAATCTGTGAGAATAAGGTTACATCTTTGCTTTAAAGGGCATTTTAGCCCTAGTTTAGGTGCCACTTTTGAGATTTCGACTCTTGCTTTTAGTTAAATTTCGGTTCTTTTGAGCAGCGACGCGGTAGGGTGTCTTTGATTTTGCCTGGTTTATCTAATTTTTATCCAATCGTTACGAAATCGTGTTGCAAAGCACGTCAAATGTACCTACATACTGTGGTATGGTTGATATTTAACTATACTTACCTGTGTTGAAGCAGCGCGGCTCAGAAAAAACGCAAATTTCGACTTCTGGAGTGGCCTAAAATCCCACCTCGGACGGCCGAAGACATTTCGGCGTGTAGCGAAAAATAAAAGCAAGAAATTTAACAAAATACCCCGGTTTTAACATTTACCTACCAAGTCCTTTTCGTCCACAAAATATAAGGGCTAACTTTTTTCCGACCCGAAGTTGACCAGACCGCTCTTAGCGGGACTGCCTCTTAAATGACAGCTACGTGTCACCTACATGTATATTGATGGGTGGG
>MU827328.1:675000-811051 GCA_029204205.1 Desmophyllum pertusum
GAATAAAGTCCTTCGTCTTATATTTATGGCCCGCCGAATCGTGAGGTCGACTTGTGGCAAGTCTATCGCTACAAATGTAGCTATTAATGCATAGATTAAATTTAGTTAGATACAATGGTAACTTATCGCTTTTTACATTTATAAATGTTCTCTCTTTTCTAAGGCAATACCGGGAGGTCATGCTCTGTTGTTATCTGATCTTGGTTATGGAAGAAGGACACTGACCAGGGTTACTGCACACGCAGCTTGCTGCAAGGTTTGTATAAGGTCTTTTATTTGGTAAATTTCCCTTGCATTTCGCAACAAAATAAAGATAGTTGGGGATTTCATATCAGGAGGTGATTAATTCGTTTGTTCGTTCTTGCGTGCGTTCGTTCGTGTGTTCGTTTTCTTGCGTTCGTTCGTTCGTACGTGCGTTCGTGTGTTCGATTTCGTTCGTATGTGCGTTCTGTTCGTTTTCGTTCGTTCGGCCGTTCGTTCCCTCCATCCCTCCCTCCTTCCTTCTCTCTCTCTGTCTTTCCATCCATCCATTCCTTCCTTCCCTACCACCCTCCTTCCCTTCTCCGTTCGTTTCCTCTCTCCCACTACCGATCCCTCCCTTCCTTCCATCTTTCCATCCCTACCCTGCTCCCTCCCTCCCTCCTTATTTCCTTCCATCCCCCACCCTCCTTGCCTGCCAGCCTGTGTATCTGCCATCTTTCTTTGTACTTACATACGAAACTCTGCTTTGTTCTAACATGTATTGCTTTCTGTGTTTCATATCTCAGCTGATAGAGGTACAGCGTAGCCAATTCCAAAGCCAAGAAGACCTCAGACAACAGATCAAAGTCGCTTCATTCATTGCTGGTCTTCAAGCAAAACCTGTAGTGCTGTTTGTACCAGAAGGTGTTAATGATGACTCCATGCAGGACATCTGTTCACTGATGGCTGAAGGTAAATCGGTTATTTCAAATAATCTCTCAAACAATAGACACAGTGTTTCATCACATTTCCAAACACCGAAATGAGAGTTGAAAATATGACGCGCAGCGGAGTATTTTTTGACGAAATTCGAGGTGTTTGGAAATGTGATGAAACACTGTCTCAAGTGTTTGATATATCGTCCCAATCGAAACTAAAACTAAGGAGTAAATGGAGAAATAACATCGTAAAATTATGTGCTAATTAAGATCAGATATCCAAACCACCGTCACGGTTATGATTTCGTTTGTTTTAACTTGATGAATTATTGATGAGTTTGAGAAAACCCGACCTTTTATGTCATAATATTATTTACACATTTTGATGTTCATGTTCTCCAAACAAAAGGCCATTTCCCAGTTAACTGTTTCACATGAGAAAGGTTGTGCACCAGGACTCGTTTTGAAATGGAGAGTGGACGTCTTTTTAGGATGCTCTTTCCAAATACCTCACCAAATCCCATAATTTCACAAATTCACTTGTTTTGTGATGCCACACTTTACCAGTCTCTTTGGTACCTTTGACGTTAATTGTACTCATTTTCTAGGCACTTGCCCGGCCTTTACACACCCAACGAACTGTGCATGATTTCCAATCAGCTTCTACCCGGCGGAAAACGAGGAGCTCGCCGAGTGGAAAACCAAGACATCGCTCAGGAGCGATACTTCCGTCGCGTCAAGTCACACATACACGTGGTAGTCTGCTTAAAATACAGAAAGCTTGACTTGTCTAACTCGCCAGAGCAAAACCAGTTATACAGGTTTCCAGCTCTGGTAACAAGAAGCTGCTGTGTGGATATTTACCGGGCTTGGCCACACGAGGCTCTTGTTAGCGTAGCACAGAAACAACTCGAAGATGAAGAGAGCGTGTTTAGTTGTTTGCCACTAAAAAACGTGAAAGAGATTCACAGTCAGCAGCTGTCTGTTCCATTATGGCGCACGTTCACTTATCTTCTAGAAGCATGGTCGAGATGATCTATGGAATCAAGGCGTTGAAATTCTACTCGCCTGATACGTTTTTGGACTTTATTGATCTGTTCAGGAAGATCTGCAAGAGGTTATGCGTGAAAGAGAAGGTGAGGGTAGGGTTACTACTGAGCGAATGATTACAGGAAACTGACAGCTCTTACATATGCTATAACATAATATATCATGCAAACACGAGAGACAGTGTTTCATCCGATTTCCAAACACCGAGAAGATAGTTGAAAATGCGACGCGTAGCAGCGTATTTTTGACGAAATTCGAGGTGTATAGAAATCGGATGAAACACTGTCTCGAGTGTTTGATATATCTTCTCAATCGAATCAAAAAATAAGGAGTCAACAGAGAAGTAAAATCGTACAAATCTATGCTGATTAAGACTGGGTATCCAAACCTCCCACACGGTTATGATTTACTTTGTTATAACTTAATGTAATGAATAAGTTTGACAATGCATCCGCAGTCAAAAACAAAGAAGCGTCTCCGACCATCACTAAACAATGGCTTAAAAGCCAGCAGAGAACTTTGCCTTTTCTCCTGAGTACCTTCTTTGTTTTGTTTTTCACGTGTGTATTAATGCAAATTACCACCTAGTATTTAAACTGCGCACTTTGTATGTCACTTTAGTCTGAAGATGGTGTAGAATCATACCGAAATATAGCCACAGAAAGTTTGTATTTTGTTGTCCATATATTTGACACAATGCAATTACTCGGATTAACCTTTATTCTTTAAGTTTAACCATCCTTGTTCAGTTTTTGTTTATTGTTATCTCTTGGGTTTCTAACTTAGTAGGTTTCTAACTTAGTAAACTATTTCAGTCTTTGACTAAATGTAATCTTGCATGTACTGTGCATCGCAATATATTGTGACAACCCTTAAATAAAACGGGTAGATAAGGGAATGCTGGATTAAAAAAAGTTACCATTTTCCCCCTCATATTGTCAATAATCAGTCCCTTGATTTAGTCTAATAACTAAAAGGTAAAATTCATGTTTGGGCAAATTCATGCTTTGATATCCCATTATTCTTTGATAACACAACTATACTATTAAAAAAGCACTTTTGAATTTGTATCGTTTGAGAGAACTGTCTCAAGCCGCATTTGCTACAAACCTCACTGTTTTCATCCTGTATCTCTCTAGGAAGATGTAGCTCACCTAGACAAAACTATCAAAAGAATGGACGAAGCCACTCACAGCCTAAACAAGATGCAGCGAGAGCTCGATCAACTGGCTCCAGTGTTCGAAGCATCCAAGACGGATGTGCAACTGCGACATGAGGCTGTGGAAGCGTGTCAGAAGGAGTACGCTGCCGCGAAGGAACGGTGCAAGAAACAGGAGCAGGATATCGAGGACATGCAGGGGCCGATTGAAGTCCTCAAGAGGGAGGCTCAAGCTGAGTTTGAAAAGGTGGGTACCGTCGAAGCTCCCTTAAGGACAGTGCCTCCTAATACCAAAGTATTTTTGCGCGGTTTATGACTATGCGAGAAAAGCAGATCTTAGCAAGGGCTATTGGATTCCAAAAAGAAAATTGGGTTAACCACGCATTTTTCAGAGATAATCAAGCTTCAATCTAGAAAAAAATGCTGAAATAGCATTTTCTCGGGAAAAAAAGAAAAAAATATGTTTTCGCAGATTCCCTTTGAATTTGCCTTGACATACACGAAAGCAACAATAAATGTAAAAAGCTTTAAGACGAAATCCATTAGAAAATCGAGTAATATTTCTGGCCAGTGGACAAAAATCCTGTACTACGACGCCATAAGCTTTCACGCTTAAACTAGACATTCATGAGCCATATCTTAACTGTATTCACCAAATAATATAACTCCAAAATCCTTAAATTGCTTTCCGCCTCGAGTTTCCTCCCGTGAATTGGTTGAGTCATGCGCTTGAGCGCGCGCTAATGACGCGATAAATTATGCGCAGAACGTATGCGCAGTAACAATAGGAGGCACCGTCCTTAAGCGGAGACCCTCGGGAAGCAGAAACAGTGTCCGCAACTGGAGCTGGTCGCTAATACGGGAATGCGTAAATACAGAGTTAGTATAAACTAGAGTTCAAACGGCGTTTTGTAAAGGGCCGGCCGTAAGTAGAGCTGTCTGCTTACGAGAGTGTCCCGAATAAGAGAGCTTCGACTGGTTTCCCTATGATCGCAACGATCGCAAGAGTGGTTTCCATATGATCGCAACGATCGTTGCGATCATATGTAAACCGGGCTCAAGAGAAGGATTCCCCGTGCCCCATGATAATTTTGAAATTGAAATATATTAATAGTTTCGCGCCATGTTATTTTTTTATTTCCTGCTGATCGAGGCTCCGACATCTCCTTACTTGAGAAATATTGGTCTCGTTCTTTTTTGCAAGTTTATAGACCACTCGACAAATATTTCTTCAATACGGACACCACGCTGGTTCAATAACGTCTATATCTACGTTTTTTTTTAGGTCAACCCCTTATTTGATGCAGCGTGGAAGGCCATTGATTCATTGGATATTCACGATGTAGAAGAAATCAGAAGTTACCGAACTCCACCAAAGCTTGTTACATTGGTTGTAGATGCAATTTGTCTCTTGTTTCAAAAGGAACAGACGTAAGTTTCCACGTTTGTGTACATTTTATCGCGTTAGACTTTTGTTTAAATGAGCTATGTCACGATATTTTTAGTCATTTTTGTGTGCATTTTACAAGGGCTGGTTTGTTGCTTTTGACGATCTTTGGAATTTTTCGTTTAAAGTGATTTTGCGTCTGATAAAAATTGGGTGCATACGATAATTTTTTTTTTTTTTTTGGTGCATACGATAATACTTCGTGGTAAAATCCTGAAGCTTTTTAGAAATTGTTGATTTTTTTTTATATGCTGTCTGAGATTAGGTTTAATTTTATTTCTAACTTGTTTTAATATTAGGATTGATTATTGTAAAGCGCTGTTGATCAGAATATGTAAATAGCGCTGATTACATTATTATTAAAATTATTAAAATCCTCAAAACATAACATCATGAAACACAAAACAAGTTCAAAACAAGTTCTTAAATATGGGCATACTGTTACGACATAAAATACAAAATAAGTTAAACAATAGAGGGGTTATAAGTGGAGGAAGATATATCTTTCTTTAGCATCTAACTATAAGCCCATGGGATTATTTTTGAGGGGGGAGGGGAGGAAGGTTTTTGCATCTGAGATTTGTGGGGGGGGGGGGGGATTTTTTCGGGAGGGCTCGGAATTTTATGGTATCTGTTTGACAGCTATATTTAGCATACATATTTGTATTTTTTTGGCTCCAGCTGGGAAGAGGGCAAGCTTCTACTCAACCGAAGCAACTTCTTCAAAGACTTGGAATTTTATGACATGATCCACATGCCTGACTCTATCTTCCGTGCGCTCAAACGTTTCTATGACAACCCATCGTTCCGTGGAGAAGTTGTCCAGGAAGGGAGCATGGCTGCCAGGTCTCTGTGTATGTGGGTAAGAGCTGTGTACGAGTTCTGTTTGGTCTACAGAGCCCTGGAACCCAAGCGACAACAGTTGCAGAAGGCAGAACAGGAACTTGAAAAGGTAATGCTTGTAGACGTTACCTGTTTTCATTCAGGAATGAGTCCTTTTGATCCCGGTATGAGCGCGAGATTTCCCAATAATGAAAAGTTCGTGTCTGAACGCATGCCATTTTGGCGGGAAAACTTCGTAGTGTGTGAACGCGCTCCATTTTGGCGGGAAAACGTCGTAGTGTGTCATCGCGTGCCATTTTGGCGGAAAAACGCCGTAGCCGTCATTTTAACGAAGAGTGTTTGCGAAAATGTAGTTGTAGCGAAAACAAGCTATCGATAGGTTAGGTAAGCTCATATTACAATCACCCAATGACATAACTGTTAACAACTCAACTCAACCCCGTTTATTATGTTGCTACTGTACCTTTTATTTCTCTACCTTAGCAAAGTCTTATTATGGGGTTTTGACGGCTATTTTACACATCGCAAGAAATAACTTATTGTGACATAGCTGCATTAAGACAACATTCTTCGTTTGATTCTACCTTTGCAGGCGAAGTCCATTTTAGGAGAGATGCGAGTGAGGTGTAATGCCATCAAACAAGAGCTGGAGTCAAGCATTCAGTTGTACAAAGACAGTGTGAAACATTCCAGAACTGTTGAGAAACAGATCCAAGTAAGCCACCTCCTGTTAGATTCTGAACTCATTTTATTAGAATGTGTTTTAATCGCAACAAAAAGTTGTTGGGTACTCGCATTGAATCAACCTACATATCCTGTCCTGGGCAAAAAGCTTGGTTCGGCTTGAATTACACTTTTCCCTGGGTGTCTAATCGAACAAAATCGAACTGAAAATCAATCGAACTCAATCGAACGATCGGTGTTCGATTGCTTTCGACGATCGGACATAATCGAGCATTTAATTTTGTGTGAGTTCGATTATCGAACCAATCGAACGCAATCGAACTGAATCCAGTTCGATTTTGTTCAGATTCGCAGGAATAATCAACCTTTTCTATTTTTTATTTAAGGAATAAACCACAAAATGCCCCACAAATATATAAAATATGTCACTGTTAGCAGGTAATTGTTCGTTCGATTATGGTTCAATTGCCGACCATTCGGGAATCGAACGTTCGAATGTGTTCGATTGACAAGTTTTTATTGCGAGTTCGATTATGTTTGATTACCGAACCCAATTGAACCGCAACGATGGGCGTTCGATTGAGTTCGATTACCGAACGTTCGATTACACACCCCGGGACTTTATTTGGATCAATTTTCGAGATTTCCAAAATAAAATGAAAAATATCGCGAAAAACGCGTACAAGTATTGTCGTGAACTTATGAAGTGAAGACTCAAAAATATGTGCATTTTCTCTACAGAACATAGAAGCAGTGAAAGCCAAGGGAGTAGCACTTGTCGACAGCCTTTCCACTTACTCCAACTTGTGGCACAGCAGTCGATCCATCGCTAAGCAGCGTCTTGTCACTGCACCTGGTGATGCCTTGGTCACGGCGGCTGCAGTGTGCTATCTGGGTCCTCTGGTGCCTGCAGCCCGTGATGAGCTGTTCGCCGACTGGCTGCGGGTCTGTGATGGAGCGTCCCGAGAGCCCGACAAGCGGCTTCTTAGTTTGTCATCCATGTTGCTTGAAGATTCGCGAAATAAAAGCAAATACGTTGATCGCAGTGATACAGGTAATGGTGAGGTGATGCAATCTCTGTTTGTTCCCCAATGAAATTCACCCGCTGTAATAAGCGAAATTCCCTGAAATACACTTATTATTGCCCGTTCCGAAGTTCAAATGGAGACTGGGGACGAGTTTTTAAATTTTGATTTAATTAAAAATTGGAGCCCATCACAAGAAAGATCACATTAAAATTAGGCGGTTTACCAAGTTTGGGGTTGTTTCGTTGGATTTCAACCATGTAGAAGGCTTTCAAAAATCAGAAAAATTAGAGACTTTGTATGGATTTGGGGGACGCCATCTCTGAATTAGAGATGTTTGTATGGAATTTGGACGACCTTTGACAGTTCACAGCCTGGTTACTATGCAATGTAACATAACCAAACTTGGTAAACTTACTAATTTTCATGTGATCTTTCTGGTGATGGGATTAAATTTTTAATATGACGTAATTTGAACAATTGGTAAACTAGTGCCCAGTCCCTTTTTGAACTTCGGAACGGGCAATTGTGAATAATTTTGCGTTCCAAGCAAGATTGGCCATGACGATATTTAACAACAAGTTATACAGTTATACAGTCGTAAATAAACAAACAGTCGTAAATAAACATCGAAAGGGCTATGAACATACTGTCACGCTGTAAAAATTAATGTAAAACAAGCTCTACAGTAGAAGTTATATATCGTTCTTTAACGGTTCAATCCATGCTAGATAAACCCATGGGCCTATCTAGGTGGAGGGTGGTGGTGGTGGTGGTGGGGGGGGATTATTGGAGGGTGTTTTTTTTTTGCGTCTAAGATTTGTGTTTGTGGACTTACTTTCGAGGGGGGAGCTTTTTTCGGAAGCTTGCAGTACTGTACTAAAATTTCAGTCGGTAAGAGGAGGTTTGAGCGCAATCATATTTCTCGCGCCTTAAACTACCAAATATGTGGTGAAAGTAAAAATGAAACCAAAAAACTGCGGTTAAAGTGGAGAATTGATCCTTCCAGTTGTGTTTACAATCTAAACAACTGCAAAGATGCCTGGAAAAAATTCAGGGTTCAAACGGGATCTGAACACATGACCTCCACGAGGATCATTTATTTAATACAAAATAAACTACGTGTTCACACAGGTAGAGATTCTCGCCCGACCACCCAATCAACGCTTGCATCAACCTTGTCTGCTAACACTGTGCCACTCCGTGAAGACGTTTCGCTGAAGGCGATATTAGCTGGTCCTATCGAGGTGGATGAATGGAAGAGAAATGATTTACCCATCAACGAACAGGCGTTGCAAAATGCCTTGACACTGAGGAGTTGTGGCGACGATCGGACACGTGCCTGGCCTCTGTTGGTCGATCCACATAACCAGGCTGAGCTATGGATAAGAGCGCTGCATCAAGGTATAATCTTAAGCCCGCTTCAAACTTCGCGCTATCGTCGTGTCGAACTCAATTAAGTTCGACATTAGCGCGACTGTAGCTCGACTGAAGCTCGACGTTTGAATCCGAAGTCGCGCCAGAGTCGCGCTACGCGGCAAGGTAGTCAGACTCGCTACGCGACTCTAGCTCCATAGTCGCGCTAATGTCGAACTTTTGTTTCCTTGTTTTGAAACATTTTAAAATGCAAATCAGCAAAATAACCGAACAACGTTAAGTTTCGACGTCTTTGTGACATTATTATCTAGTTGAAGACTTAAAAATATACTAATAACTGGAAAGAGCATGATGAAATTTGTAATTCAAGTCTGTCAATCATTGTGAGGTCACTGAGATATTACGGTAATTTGTTTGGAAACACATAACACAACAGTGAACGTTGTGTGGACGCTCTTTATTCTCGTGTAAACCTCGAGTAAATCCTCGTTGTTTTCTTGTAAACTCCATGTAAACCTCTTCTTTATCTGTGCAAACATCGTGTAAAACCCTCTTTATTGTCTCTGTAAACCCCGTGTAAACCCGCGTTATTGTTTGTAGATGATTCAGTGGATCAGGGCCTAAGCAGTCGTGCGGAGACTAGACAGTCTGACCGCTCTGCCTCGCGTCAGTCTGGTCGATCCTCCATTGAGTTAGAAGCTGCCCCTGCTTTGGATTATGCTAACCTGGGACAGACTGGTGCAGATGAGTATGAAGCTGATCCACAGCTTTCTGACAATGAAGAAGTTGATCAGTTTCTACAGTCGCTTAAAGAAACAGGTAAGGGTGAAACATTTTATTAGGACAACGATGGGTTGTTGTTAAGGTAATTCCATCGAAATAAAAGTTGCACTAGAAAGTTTCTGAAACTTTCCCTAGTTGAACATTGCGATGTAATATTTCAAAATATAGAATAAAAAGAATAGGTCACCAGCCCCGCGAACGAGATATAATTGACTAAAAATACCTCATAATTCCTTACAAAATCAACCAAAAACAATTATTTTTTCACGTTTCTATGACTATTATTTTTTTCTGCACTGAGAATTGGTCTATACTCCTTGTATAGAAAGAAGATGATTACTAGACATAAATATGCGGGAAAAAAATGATAGGTCACCACGCTCGTTTACGAGAAAACGATCATTTGCTCTCTGGCGAGCATAGTCGTAATGCTTTTTTAATGTGCGCGCGCTAATTACGCGCGAACTTATGCGTAGAAAGGATGCGCAGTGCAATACTAAGGAACAGATTTAACATGAAAGTTTGGACGTAAATAATCCATATATTATGACAAATAAAAACAGGAGGCGTGTTGGTAAATGCAAGGTACAGTAGATATTGGTCTGATCTGATGCAAGTCTGATATTATCCGATAGATGCAGTAAATTAATTAATAAAGGATGATACAAGCCTGATGTTATGTGTTACAAGTCTGATATTTTCCGATACAAGTTTGATAATATCTGATACAAATCTTATATTATCTGGTACAAGTCTGATACCATCTGCTACGAGTCTGATATTATCTGATTCAAGTCTGATATTGTCTGATGCAAGTGTGATATCATCCGATACAAGTCTGATATTATCTGAGACAAGTCTGATATTATCTGAAACAAGTCTGATATTATCGCATACAAGTCTGATTTTATCTGACACAAGTCTGATATTATCTGATACAAGTCTGATATTATCGCATACAAGTCTGATATAATCCGCTATAAGTCTGATATTTTCCGATACAAATCTGATATTATCTGATACAAGTCTGATATTATCTGATACAAGTCTGATATAATCCGCTACGAGTCTGATATTTTCCGATACAAGTCTGATATTAGCTGATGCAAGTCTGATATCATCCGTTACAAGTCTGATAATTATTATCTTGGTTGATATTCAGAAGACCAAGAGTCCAGCTTTCCAGAGACTCCAGCCACGTCCAGAACCGAGCGCACAGCAGGCAGTGCTCTGACGACCGTGAGTGAGAGGATGCTAACAGAGAAGCTGGCTGAAGCCATGGGAATACAGGTATGGTCCGGATTGTGTTTGCATCAATTTATTTGCCACAGAGAAACGCTTTGAATATGATACAATACGGTGTCCAGCCAATCAGAGCTGTAGAGCTTTTTCTCTGTTTCTGTCTCCATAGATCGACGGCTCTCCTCAGCTTGTATCTTCTGGTCCAACTCCAGTTATAAATCTGAGTGAAGGACGAATCCTTGTGCTGCCAGCTGATGATCCTCAGTTAGGTAAATACTTCAACAGACGGGGGAAACATCTATCTTATTTACTCCGAATCACGTCACGTGATTTTCGTCAGGGAGGTGCTGGCGTTTTGATTTTTCAATTAGCTTTTCCGACGCTACGTACGGGGAACTGATCTGTTCAAGAAATTAAGACGATTTCCGCTGGACGTTCGAGCAAAAAGTGCAACAAATGAAGTTACCAAAAAAATACTCATAGCACGGTAACATTTTGAATACAGTTAAGAAGAAATTATCGATAAATTAGCTCCCAAGATGACCCCGCGAGAGAAGTCATTACATATTTTAATTAAAAAGACGCTTCATGTCAGTTCAAAACAAAATGGCGTGCGTTTTTATCATTTTTTACGAGGTTTGACATTAATTTTCTCGAGAATGCTTGAGAATTTAATTGCGGAGTCACTTGGAGAAGTGAATTAAAGTGATATGTTTCAAATAGTATTCAAAATGTTACCGTGCTATGAGTAGTTTTTTAGTAATTAATTTTTGCACTTATTGCTCGAACGTTAGGCGGAATCCGTCTTAACCACAACTCGTAGTTTTACCTTGCGATGGACTAGCATCCCATCCAGGGCCTGGTTGCATAAAGCAACTTAAAGGAGTTACGTCACGATATTTTAAGTCATTTTTGCGAAGTGCAAAATCACCTTCAAATTGAAGAAAGCTTCAAAATAATAGTTTACTAAGGTAGAAAAACACCAAAGAGGTGATAATAAACCAAACAGGAACAAGAATGGTTGAGGATGGAGAAGATTAAGACGGATTGCAAATGGCGAACTTGAAAAAAATTGCCATTCTTTTCAAGATGCGCCATCCGTGACGTAGCTCCTTTAAGATTAAGTGGGAATTTCTGCAACCATTCCTTGTGTTCCGAAGGAATTTCTTGGACGCTGTTATGGATACATCAGCCGAAGGTGGATTAAAGAGTATAGGAAGCACAAGGACGGTGCGAAAAAATCCTCCGTAACACAGGGAACAGTTGTAGAAATTCCCAAATAATCTTACAGTAAGTTGCTTTATGCGACCGGGCGCAGGGGAGGAGCGATACTCCTACGGCTTTGGTTGATTTGGTCGAAAGGATTGTTGAATTTTGATCAACTGTTTCAATTTAAAACGGTTGGCATGATGCCGCAGTTGAATAGTTGATTAACCAAATTAAACCAATCGAAAATAATAGAATAAAAAATAAAAAAAATAAAAACAACTAACCAACCGAAAACGTTTATTCCAATAAGAAATGCCCTTAGATTTAAATTCATGTGTTGGCCTATTTGATTCATATGTAACAAATGAAAGACGAAAGCTAAAACGACAAACGAACTGCTTCGCTCGAAGGCCACGTTACTTCGACCTGGGCAACCAGGCCGACTTGGTAACCTCGCCGACTAGATTCCAGTCCTACACATACAGTGACGTTTTTTTTTTTTAATTCTTCTTAAGGTAATATACTTTATTTTTCCAGTGAATAAACTCCGCGTAGCCGTCAAAAAAGGTTTAGTAACGCTCGTCACTCATGTCGAGAGAAGACGCTGGGACAAATCACTGGAGCTGCTTCTCACTCGACAAACCTTCACCAACGCAGACGGAATCCTCCAAGTGACTATAGGCAAGACCACTGTGGATTACAACCCTTCATTCCGGCTCTACCTTAGTTCTTCTCAGCCTCTGTTCATGCCTGGAGAGGGACAGTATCCGCTGCCCTTTTCCAAGACTTGCACCATAAGCATGGCGTTGAGCCGAGAGGGAATCCGCGACGTGCTGTTGACGGATACGCTGCGGCTTGAACGGCCCGAGTTTGATGGACAGCTGAGATCGGTTGAGAGAGATGCTGGCCTGCACCAACAACAGATTAGTCACGCTAAGGTAATGTTTAGGTGATTCCTAAAGCCTGGTTTTCACTAGCGACGCAAGCACAAGCCCAAGCAACATACGCAGACGCAGTAAAGCGTTGATCATCAGTGCCTTTTGTTTACGACAAATCAACACGTTACTGCGTCTGCTTATGTTGCTTGCGCTTATGCTTGCGTCACTAGTGAAAACCAGGCTTTAGTATCGCACTGTACATTCTTACAGCGCATGATAATTTCGCGGGTTAAAGTAGCTCACGTACATAATAAACACAATAGTATCGCGTGCTCACTATTTTGCAAAGTGCCGAATAAAACAAACGGTGCCTGAAGCGGGTGAATTTTAAGCCTTGTCCACGGGCATCAGGGATAGATAGGTAGAAGCTGAGCTGAAATAACCCTTTTCACGGTTAACCTGAAATATTTGCATAACAATACAGTTAAACATAGGAGCGAGGCAATTTCGGGCACAAGCTGTAAAACATCGTTAGTATAAAAATAGTTTTAAAACGGAGAAGAACTAGATATACAACTCTTTTAGTTAAAGTTTACCGTAAAGATCGTAATCCGATCTCCCTGTTGCTTATGCGAGTCTACTCTTTATTAATAGAGAAAAGTCGTTTTACAGTTTTTTTCTAAAAACAACGTACACTAAAATAATTGTAGTTCTTCTACATTTTAAAACTGTTTTTATACTAAAAAAGTTGAAGGAGTTCAAGAAAAACACGATGTTTTGCAGCTTGTTCCCGAAATTGCCTCGCTTCTATGTTCAAGTGTATTGTTATGCAAATATCACAAGTTAACCGTGAAAAGGGCTATTCGCCCGGAAAACGGACTTCTGTGCAAAAGACTTATCAAGCAATAAATTAGTATTCAGTACAATTTGCACAGCTTTTTAGACCAGTAAGCCACACAAGTTCGCCTTGCGGACCTATTTTTAAACATAACATCGCAATGATTAGTCGAGAAAGTTTCGGAACATTTCCATGTCAACTTTTTAGCGTGATTTCGAGAAATTCAGATACAAGGGCACATTTCTGTGTAGTCATCCCTTTATGTTTTTACTTGTCTTGTTGTATTTTAAAACACAGATGACCAGTAAGAATATATAGATGTTATTGAACTAGCGTGAGGTCCGTATTGGGAAAATATTGGTCGAGTTCTTTTTTTGCAAGTTTATGGACCGAGCCGAAGGCGAGGTCCATAAACTTGCAAAAAAAGAACGAGACCAATATTTCCCAATACGGACCGAACAAGCTAGTTCAATAAAGTTTTTATTATAATGGCTTTTTAAAAAATTTGTTGATAAATTAATGGAACCATTCTTGGCTAACGCGCGCGCCCCAAAGCTAAGCATATTCTTGCATTTTTCAGGCCACTTTGCAAAAAGTTTAACCGAAATTGTCCGCCAGACATGAGGAAAAATGTTTGTACTTAATAGAAAACAGTTTTCTTTTGTTCAATGTTTCATAAAAGGAATTCGGCGAAATGAGTTTGTGAGCGGTCCATCTTAGCGGTCCGTATTGCAAAATTCGGACCGCTTTGGGAACCAATCAGAATGCTCCTTTTCGTCGTGGACCAGTTTGCCATATAATAAACTGCGATACTATACGGCACACCAACATTTCTAATTTTCTTCCATATATTTTTATTTCCCCGAGTGCAGGCACTTGAAACAAATTGCCCGTTCCGAAGTTCAAAAAGGGACTGGGCACTAGTTTACCTATTGTTCAAATTACGTCATATTAAAAAAATTAATCCCATCACCAGAAAGATCGCAAGAAAATGAGTAAGTTCACCAAGTTTGGTTATGTTTCATTACATAGTAACCAGGCTGTGAGCTGTCAAAGGTCGTCCAAATTCCATACAAACGTCTCTAATTCAGAGATGGCGTCCCCCAAATCCATACAAAGTCTCTAATTTTTCTGATTTTTGAAAGCCTTCTACATGGTTGCAATCTAACGAAACAACCTCAAACTTGGTAAACTGACTAATTTTAATGTGATCTTTCTTGTGACCGGCTCCAATTTTTAATTGAATTTAAATTTTAAAACTCGTCCCCAGTCTCCATTTGAACTTCGGAACGGGCAATTGCTCGTGCACACTACGTGTCCTTTGCGTTTAATTTTGTGTGTACGGGTATCTTACATTGGTTGCATTTTTCTTCAGGAGTTCATCCTTGAGAAAGTTCTTAATCTCGGTGGTCCTCTGTTGAAAGACACCGCTATGCTGGATTCTGTTACTCAGAGTAAAGATATCATATCCATGGCAGAGGAAAGATGCCTGGAGGCTGAGGTAAGCTACTGTCTCGTTTGTGATTATAGTCTCCTTCGCAGCCGTTTTTTTGGCTCGACACGCAACTCTCTCCTTCCCCACTAAAGCAGAAGAAGCGTTAAACAAAAGGTATACAATGGCTCTGCACGTGCGTTATACATCTTGGTACATTTCTTAGCCGTCCGCTGCAAAACAGCTACGTGAAATCACCAAATGGAGAACGTGAATCTCGACAGTGAATTTTTCGCGTTAACTTATATTTGGAACTGGACGCTTTCTTCAAATATTCAGCTGAGGATGGTTCTGATACCGATAATTAAACTGAAAAGATGAAAGTAAAATTAATTTTAGTCAATGTTGTCCTTGGCGTTGCCATCGTGGTTGCTTGATCCGCACGGGTGGCGAGAAGTTCCCGCTCATGTGGGTACTCCCTCTTCTCCATCGTATGAATGCTCCATCTACGCCGGTTTATTCTGTAGCTTCATACAATTTGAAAACCACACAACATTGTAGCCTGATCTATGAGCTTTAACAAAACCCAACGACACAGATGGCAATTCGAACCCATGACCTTCCGCACATCGGTCGGATGCTCTACCACTGAGCTACAGGGAGACTCGTGGGAACTTAGGCCATTTGCTTGGTTCATATGTGACATGCGTCCTGCATACTGTCAGGATCAGTAATGTACAACCAAACTTGTTATTTCCTTACACAGACAATGAAAACAGAGCTGTTAACGAAGCAAAACGATTTTCTTCCCGTGGCTCAACATGGAGCGCTGCTGTTCTCGGTGATGTCTGAACTGCATAAGCTGCACGCGTACTACCGCTTCCCACTGGAGGCGTACATTCAGCTCTTCCACGACACTGTGGCTGAGAGGAACCGCGGCAAGAAAAGCAGCGGGTCACCAGCCGCCAGAGCAGCGGAACTCGTCACGGCTTTGTCCAGGAAAATATTCGATCGTACGTCTTGGAGTCTTTTCCAAAGTAAGTCGTTTCCTGTTTCTTTTTCTTACATTTTTCTCTATTGTGAATATTGAAACTACCGCTTGTGCTAACCGTATTACTCGACGTAAATACAGTCGAAGCTTCCGTAAGCGGGCACACTCGGGAAGCAGAACAAGTGTCCACAACTGGAGCTTGCCGCTTACGGGATTGTGTAAATACAGAGTTTGTATGAGCTAGAGCTCAATCGGGGTTTTGTCAAGACGGCCGTAAGTA
Source organism: Desmophyllum pertusum (assembly GCA_029204205.1). NCBI lineage: Eukaryota > Metazoa > Cnidaria > Anthozoa > Scleractinia > Caryophylliidae > Desmophyllum > Desmophyllum pertusum. Next base: position 691,138 of record MU827328.1, read on the forward strand.
GAGCTGTCCGCTTACGAGAGTGTCCACTCAGAGAGCTTCGACTGTACTACATCACGAGTAGAGCAGATTGTTGAAGTATGCATTTTCCTCTAGTTACTTAATTCATAGTTTGTAGTTCTTAGTACTTTTTTTTAATCTTAATGATTTTGTTAAAACTGTGGTCAGATGCACATGTAATTGAGAATGCTACCCAAATCTTCAAAACAAAAAGCTACGAAGAACATACCGTAAAAGCTCTATTTTGCCCCTCCCCCCCCCCCCCCCTCTCTATTTACCCTGGGTGCCAGAGGCTTTTCTTGAATTAACCTCTGGTACCCAGGGTACTCTCTATTAAGCCCCCCCTTTGGAAGAAGCCATTGAGTTAGAATAAAAATGACGTTGCATTTGTAAGACGGTCATACATAACCCATTTCTTGTTCTGTTTTAGTTAGTGGTATAATAGTAAAGTTTGAAAAATTAATGTGAATTTTCTCGAAAATTTATTATTTAAAATAAGCCCCTGCCCCCTCTCTATTAAGCCCCCCCCCCCCCCCCCCCCTTCTCGAGGCCTAAAATTAAATAAGCCCCCGGGGGCTTAATAGAGCGTTTACGGTATTATCATTATTCTTTTTAAGTCTGGGAATATTCCCACTTTGTCAACGGGAAAAAAAACACTCCTGTCCGTGACGTTTTGTGGCGTGAAACAGAACTTACAAAGAAGGCTGTTTTTAACTGGCTTTCTCGGTCTTGTCGCAGGTGATAATCACGTGTTTCCGTTTCTACTGGCTGTGGAGAAAATGATGAACAACGGGTCCGTGTCATGTGATGAGTGGCAGCTGTTTACCCGGATGTCCAGCAACGCCGAAGTCGATCGCGCTCAAGATAGCGATGTGCAAAAGCCGCGCTGGGTCTCACATCAGGTAACTATGGCAAGTGAAGGCTGTTATTTCGTTTTGGAATCAAAACTGTAACTGACAAACTTCTCGAATCTGATTGGCTATTAGCAAACTCAAATGGAGCAATAATAGGACAGTTTACGCGTCATGCCTGAGTAATTTGACAGTCCGCGTGTTTTACGCGCGCTGTAACAGGACAGTTGCTCTTGAATGGGTTCCTTTTTTCATGGATCTGAAAACAAACTATTGTCTTATAACTCACCAAAACGTTTATCTAATCGTTATTTGTCCTCGAATTTTGTTATAGTTATGATTACATACAGAAGCTTGTGGTAAGCTTCTGTTACATGTAATTGGTATAACAGGTCTTCGACTCCTCGCGTCGTCCAATTCTGTCTGTAATTAAACTCGTGATTAACAAAATCAAAATTCTCATAGTGCCACTCTCCGCCCAGGAGTATAATGGGTACCGGCGAATTGTCAGGGCGATCTAAATAGGGGTTTACATCATGGGCAAAATTGTCCCCTTCTACCTATGTTTGTTGTGGTATTAGTGCCAGTAGGTATAGTTCGTCGTATTGTTTCTAACGATCAATTGATTGTAGAATTCACGACTTGTCTTTCGCTATCTTTCTTTGTTCATGCTTCAATAGGTTTGGGAGTATGTAGATGACCTTGAGATGCTTGCCGTCTTCAGTGGACTAAAACAATCTGTTGTGGAGCAGTCAGAACAGTGGCGAGAGTATTTCAATGTAAGGAATTGGCATTGTTTGCATAGAACTTTGTTAGGACTCTTTGCTTTGTTTATTTCATTCTTTACAAAATTATGCGTGTGATGTTTGTAATTCTTGTAATATATATAAGCTACGCTTGCTAATTTGTCCATCGTTTGAAATTGGTTTTGAATTAAACCGAAATATTACCTTTCTATCAATCTATCTCCTCGTTGTTGCCTCAAATATTGAGTACTGCAGGATGTTCTTCGGAGTTATTTTCATACTGTAAGATATCAAGCTTATTTTCTCAAGCATGTCCAATACTTTCCACTTGATCAAGTTGTGCGAGTTGAATAGGCCGCTACCTTACAACTCTACTTATAGTCTAAGGGTCTATAATGTATTTCACCAGTTGTACGACTCGTACTAGTTGACTAGGGCCTACCTTATAACATCAATACCACTCAAGTGTCTACAATGAGATGCAACTTCACACGTAGCCTAACGAAAGTAACACTTATTTTATTTCACTGAAAAGCATCACTTGTACCAATCGCACAAATGGTAAACCTTATTTTACGACTCGCACGAGTTGAATCTAACTTTCACGACTTGAACAAGTGGTGAGTATTGGACAACTTATTTCCTTGCATCTTCTGCAGTTTTAGTGTTTTGTTTTTCAGTAACATTTTGTTTTGATTGTCTCTTTAGCTTCCTCCAGTTCTACTTGGTGTTACTCCTGGTGATTACGCTCATCTGACCATCTTTCAGAAAGCTTTGTTATGGAAAACCTTCCAACCAGACCAGGTACAAGAATTTTAGCGCCTGGCCCTTTTTCCTAAGCTTACTGATTGTCTTACTGATTGTACAGACTTGTATAAAAACATAGCTTTCAGGTATAACGCCTGGGTCAGTTAAAACAAGTTGGCTTAAAATAACTGGTAAGATCATGCTGGCTGTACTTAACACCTTGTCTTGTTCAGATGATCGCGTCATTGGGCGGTGAAGTTAAGCCGTTGGCCTTGTCTCCTACACCTTCTCATACTAAATTAATAGGGGATGTTATAGAACCCACATCACTGTACGAAAAAAGTAGGGGACGTAGTCCCCGGTGTTGTGGTCTGGCCTGTTCACATGTATTTATGGGTCGGGGTGAGATCATGAATGGACTGATAGTGGCTGCCATAGGCGCGCGCCTTTACAAGTTGACATCCGATCTCATCCCCGAGTTAATTGCCCGTTCCGAAGTTCAAATGGAGACTGGGGACAAGTTTTTAAATTTAAATTTAATTAAAAATTGGAGCCCGTCACAAGAAAGATCACATTAAAATTAGTCAGTTTACAAAGTTTAAGGTTGTTTCGTTAGATTGCAACCATGTAGAAGGCTTTCAAAAATCAGAAAAATTAGAGACTTTGTATGGATTTGGGGACGCCATCTCTGAATTAGACGTTTGTATGGAATTTGGGCGGCCTTCGACAGCTCACAGCCTGGTTACTATGTAATGTAACATAACCAAACTTGGTGAACTTACTCATTTTCATGCGATCTTTCTGGTGATGGGATTGATTTTTTAATATGACGTAATTTGAACAATAGGTAAACTAGTGCCCAGTCCCTTTTTGGGCTTCGGAACGGGCAATTGTAAAGCGCATTTGGATATACTATATAGAAAATGCGCTATATAAATGTATTACCATTAATTTCCAAGCTTTATAGTCTCCCATTGTGATAGTTAAAACGAATAAACTGTTTTTTCTCTGTCTGTTTTAGCTGTTCCATGTGTGTCAGGATATCGTTCTCTATCAAATGGGCGCCAACATGATTCAGTCATTAGGATACGACTTACACAAGGTGTACCCTGTCACAAGCCGGTCCTGTCCTGTTATATTCTTGCTGCCTTCACAGGAGATTCTGAAACAAGGAGAGGCGAATGTGTTAAAAGGTAAAATGTCAAGACCGTTAGAATTCAGGTTACCCGGTACAGTTACACTCCTGTGGGAGGCGTGGTGGACTAATGGTTAGCGCGTTGGACTCCGATTCGAGCGGTCTGGGTTCGAGCCCTGGTCGGGGTCACTGTGTTGTGTTCTTGGGAAAGACACTTTACTCTCACAGTGCCTCTCTCCACCCAGGAGTGTAAATGGGTACAGGCGAACTGTCAGGGCAACCTGAGAAAATGCTGGGGGGGGGGGGGGGGGGGGGTAACCTGCGATGGACCAGCATCCGTTCCAGGGGGAGTAGCATTATTCCGAGTTGCTTCATGCTGCAGAATCCGGGATAAGCTCCTGGCCCCTCCAATGCCTTTGATCGGAACAGACTCAAGATTCAAGATCCACGCACTTACTATTACGCCACTGCGTTTCCCGCGGATAATTCCTCGTCCATGGAAGACGAAAGCCAATGATACAACTACTAGCGTCATCACTTTATATTGATAATGGACGTTAACTCTCGAATTGTATTCGTGTTTTGTAGACCCGGTAACTGACGTCATTAACCTGGCCCGTGCGCAAGGAAAGGACGAGCCCTTACTTAAAGTGACCCTTGGTGAGAGTGTTAGCATGGATAACGCTCTGGCGGCCGTGAAACGAGGCATGAACACGGGATGTTGGGTTATTCTGGAAAACTGTCACTTAGCTACGAGTTGGTCTGAAGACTTTATGCACGAGCTGGAGGTTTGTGCTTAACCCTTTCACTCCCAAGACCCGGTGTTAAAGCTCGAAAATTAAAAACTGAAAACAAAATCCCCAAAAGAAAAACAAACAGCATCACAGCAAAGTACTGCTCAGTAGCTTTCATTTGAATGGTCACACCCTGGGGTTTTATCCACAGACTTAAAACTTTGGACCGCCATAATAAACAGTACCAAAACTATCTTCTGGTCTGAGTTCAGACGAGAGAGAGGGTGTTACGACGACGTTACTTTCGGAATTAGCAGCCTTTGGGGGTCGCTACTTTCTGGGGGTCGTTACTTTCGGGGAACAAAAATCGTTAAATAAAATTATACGGGTTTTGTTTTTACACCGCGCAACATGAAAGAACATTAATGCTTTGCGGCATAATCGATAGCTTCCCGTGTTGTAAAGTGCCTTACTGTGATCGCGTTATGACACTGCACGAAGATTATTACTTATACATTTGACTATTGATTGGAAAAAAACAAATTATATGTATCATTTTAAAAAAAAAACCTTGGTCTCGCTACTTTCGGGGGCTCGCTACTTTCGAGGGGTCGTTACTTTCGGAACTTTACGGTAGTATTTTTTTCATCTGTGTGCATTGCACGTTTTCCTTTTCGTTGCATAGACAATCGTTAACATGCCGGAGATTACTACCGAGCACGACTCCGAGAGGCAATATATGGAAAATAGCAGCGACGAAAAGTCCGAAAACAGCGAGATCGAAGATGTGCTTGTCCACCCTGACTTCCGGTTGTGGCTGACCACTCGACCGGAAGTCGGCCTCCCGTTACCTGCAGTTGTGATACACCACGGACTTAAACTGGCCTGCGAGGCACAGGAGAATTTTAGGGACATGGTGCGGACAAACTGCCGAGTTGCTGCAGGGTCGCTGAACAACTGCGTCCCTCTGTGGGGAGAAGCAGCGAAGGACTCTGTTTTCAAGGTAGAATTGAGTTCTCTTTATGCTGTGCTTCTTTTAAAATTATTTTGATTTCATAAATTTTCCTCATCCAAATGTTTTTCCCTGGTCTCTACAAATTTCCTATTTGTAATAGAATTTGATGTAATATATCAAACACAAGAGGTCGTGTTTCATCACATTTCCAAACACCGAGAAGAGAGTTGAAAATACCACGCGCAGCGGGATATTTTTGACGAAATTCGAGGTGTTTGGAAACGTGATGAAACACTGTCTCGAGTGTTTGATATATCTTCTCAATCGAAACTAAAACTAAGGAGTAAACGGAGAAGTAAAATCGTAAATATTCAGATATCCAAACCTCCAACACGGTTATGATTTCCTTTGTTTTAACTTGATGAATTATTAATGAGTTTGAAGAGAAATATCTAAACAATTTTCCATTATGTAATGAGACGAAAGTTTGGATTGAAATTTACTTTATTTTCTATTATATTTTTAGAGTGATGTTCGTCCACATGCGATTTATACATTGGCGTTTCTTCATTCAGTCCTGCTTCAACGACGGAAATTCGGACAGAGTGCGTTCAGCTGTCCGTATCAGTGGTACGTTCAGTTACTTATAGTTTGTGTAATAATTAATTACAGAAGCTCTCTAAGCAGACACTCTGGTAAGTGGACAGCTCTACTTACGGACGCCTTGACAAAACCCCGTTTGAACCCTAGCTCATACAAACTCTGTATTTACACATTCCCATAAGCGGTCAGCTCCAGTTTCCGACATTTGTTCGACTGTACTCTTGTGGAAGATTATATAGAAAATTTGCCTTCCGGTAATCACAAAAACGACAAACGTATAATGCCGAGTGACATATCGGAAGTACTCGTCACACGAGTCAAACTCAACCGTATCTTTTATAATTGTGATTGATTAAAAAAGCCTAATCGTCTGTTGACCTGTGAACTTCTGAGTTCGTGTAATTTTGAAAAGCATGAAGCTGACTACGAGTATTGCTACTCCCCCTGGATGGGATGCTAAGCCATCGCAGGTTACCTCCCCCCTCCCTCCTCCCCAGCATTTTTTCAGGTGTCCTAACAGTTCGCCGGTACCGGCTCGAACCCAGACCGCTTGATTCAGTGTCCAGCGCGCCATCCACTAGGCCACCGCGCCTCCCAAGCTAATGATGTTCATGAAGTAAATTATTGAATTTGCATTATATTTTCTTAACCATGTTTTCTTTATCTGTCTTTGTAAAGGTTTCAAGCGGATTTACTCGCAGGATTAGAAGCATTACGTCATCTGTCACGTGCTTGTCACGCTTCGTTACCTCCTACAGCTGTGGAGGTCATATTGGGAGATGTTGCGTACGGTGGTCACGTGACAAATGGCCTCGATTTGAATGCTGTGAAGTCATTGGCGAAATCCATTGCCACTGAACAAGTGGAAATGGTCAGTCCTTAGTTTGTCAGTTTCGTTGGTTTTCAATTTGTTTTGCTCGTTTATTCATGTTGTGTTTCACATTGGTTAATATTTTACAATACTTGACGTATTCCAATGGCCTTATGCACGATTACGTCAATTGCTCAAAATTCACCACAACATTCTTCTCAACCTCTGGCACGTGTATACTGTTCACTCTATTGCGGCCAATAGCTGTTTAATAGCCATTTCCAAGTTCCTTTTGCCTCTGTTTCAAAACGACGTCTGGTACACAATCTTTCATAAGTTCATTTTCTTGCAAATCAAACACATTTTCAATCCAATGGTTTCGAACCAGGACTCGTTTTGAAGCAGAGGCAAAAGGCAACTCGGAAATGGTCTATTGGCCGCGCTGGTACTCCCTCTCAGAGTAGAGGGTCCCAGATATGAGGAAGTTCATGCTCCCCATTCGTCTTTATTCATACTTCTAAAACTCATTAATAATTTGTCAAGTTAAAATAAAGGAAATCATAACCGTGTCGGAGGTTAGTTAAGACTTTATTTCTCCGTTTACTCCTAAGTTTTGTTTCGATTGAGAAGATGTATCAAACACTCGAGACAGTGTTTCATTACATTTCCAAACACCTCGAATTTCGTCAAAAATACTCCGCCGCACGTCGTATTTTCAACTCGCTTCTCGGTGTTTGGAAATGTGATGAAACACTGTCTCACGTGTTTAATATATTACTTCATAGATCTCCTGCTTACAGGTTTTACTTTATCCCTGCATCATAGGACCCGGTTCAGGAGGTGCCCATATATACACATATGGATAAGTATTTGGATAGTTTACCAGGAGCTTTATCGTGCCATCAACTGGGTCTTACCGATGCGTGTAATGCTGGTTACCAGTCCACACTCAGCAGGTATGCTCGTCAGGTGTTGCGTCATTGTTCGTATTATTATTATTCGCGCAGGAGTGTCTAGCCTGCGCCTGTATGCCAACTCTTGTTGCGAGAGGTATCCTCAGCTGACATCTTTCAATTCCAAATACAAACTTGAAAAATTCGCCGTCGTGGCTCACGCTCTCCACAAATACCAGAATTTGGTCATGTCACGTTGTTGTTTTGCAGAGATGTAGAACGCACGTGCAAAGCTTTTGTGGTTAAGTAAACTCTCAAGACAGCGGCGGGGGTGGGGAGGGGTGGGGGTGAAGTGAAGGGTTCCCAGTCCTGTTCAGGTGTGTTTACCCTGTTGTTTTGCTTCACTTTTTAGTGGTATTGCGGACCGTTTGGCTCTCGTCACAGGGCACCAACCTCCCGCTCTTTCAATTGACAACCAAGTCAAGTCGGTTGCCGAGGAAACAGTCAATCAAATCTCAAACATAACAGAATTAATCAAGTCACATGACCTTACACTGGAAGCAGCCACAGCGTTGCCTCTTTCATTCAGCGAGAACTTGCCTACTTCCTAAATCTCCTCGAAAACGCCGCAAAAGAGATCGAGCTTCTCATTAACGCATGCAGTGGCATGTTGCTTTCACGCCAGATCTATTCAACTTAGCTTCGTCTCTCGGTCACCATCGTGCTCCGTCGAAGTGGCTCGTTAAAAACGCCACCAATGCGAGTCTAACTGGCTGGTTGGTAGATGTTGAAAGACAAGTGAAAGCTCTATGTGGATACTTGTTTCCATCTCCTCAACAGCCCTGTTCGTACTGTCTTGGTGCGTTTGCTCACCCTCAGGCGTTCTTTGCTTGTGTTCTTATGGATTATGCTCGTTCTACAATGAAGTCTGTGTACGCGCTGGCAGTTTTCAGTGGAGGTAACGATACGCTGTGTGGTAGAGTGTTGCCCTGTACATCGGAACCTCCATTAAGGGGACATCCTGGCTTTGGACAATGAGAAGTGTCCCCTTAATAGAGGTGTCCCTTTAATAGAGGTTATAGACTACAAAGATTATATGAGCGTTAACTTTGCCGGGACAAAAGTGTGTGTACCCTTTTTCACCTTAATGGAGGTGTCCCAAAGTAAAGGTTCCACTGTCTGTATTACGATAAGTGCAGTGTTTCTGCTGTTGTCGTGTTTCTATTGATATAAAAGTTACTGCTGTTGCTGTTGTGTTTGTTGTTGTTGCTGCTGCTGTTGCTGTTGCTGTTGCTGCTGCTGCTGCTGCTGCTGTTGCTGCTGCTGCTGTTGCTGTTGTTGCTGTTGCTGCTGCTGCTGTTGCTGCTGCTGCTGCTGCTGTTGCTGTGTGCTGCTGTTTGCTTGCTGCTGTTACTGCTACTGCAGCTGTTGTTGTTGTTTTATGTTCCAAGAACTGAACTCATGTGCAAAACAGATTACTTTAGTGAATTAACAACCGCTTAAAAAGTGATTTCGGACAAGCGGGCTTTGAGAGCTATTGTCTTGATATACCACGAAATTCTCATAACTAGCATCTATAGAAATGCTAAGCAATCGATAAGGAGAATTAATCTTTTCATGTTGGTACTGAAGTGATTTATTTTCCCACTTGTTTGGCAGGTATTGCATTCAAAGACTCTCCCCACATCTCCCCTGACCGTGGAGTTTTTCTCAGTGACTTGAAACTGAGTGGAGCATCATGGGACGCTAACCGCGGGTGTATCATTGAACTGTCTGAGTCACGTGATATCTGTGATCTGCCAATCGTGTGGCTAAAGCCATTGGAGGTCATAAGGTCACGTGCACCTTCAGCCAAAGTCTCCAAACAGCACACTGATATGCCTTTGTTCGATTGCCCTTTACTTGTCGGTGGAGACTGGGGTGGAGATGTTACTACACTGGTTACTAGTCTCCCGCTGCCGACTGCCGTCCCTGAAGCAATCTTAAAGCAGAGAAGAGTTTCCGTTGTATCTCTGTTGCGTTGAAAAAGGACGCTTTTATCTTCCTGTTTCTGACCAGTTTATTTTACTTAACTTACTGGCCAGGAAAATATGACTAGGCTGGTATTGTTGAGCGAGTGAACGATGACATGTAATCAATTATTTATTAATCTACTTTTTACATGACATAAGTCAGCAACAAAAATGGATAAAGATATAATGGTGAGTTAGAATCTGCCGGATTTTCGCAGTGTAATTGGGATAATACAATATGTTCTTGGTCAGATTTAATTTATAATTGCTATCCGTATTTTAATCTTTTAAATCCCAGTAGTGAAAATAATCATTCATTAGTATTTTCATAAGAATTGCGAAAAGAAAACTGAGTTGCAGCTAGTGCAGTCAAAAGCTTTGTAAATAGATAATGCGTGAGATAGTCTGCAGTCCTCTTGTAACATATTGACTCAACAATTTGTATAAAAAGGAAAAGCTGTATGTTGTTATCAGCCTAAATATAAATTATTTTGTGAAATAGCGCGCTGTTGTGTGTTGCTTTTCATCTTTCACGCGAGCATTGCTTAAAAGTAACAGTATGTATTGGTGTTTAATACATTTGATTACGAAAACTAACTTGAATTTCACCATCATTTATTTCTACACATATCTCACATTTCGACAAAACTAATCCTAGCAGTGTGCAAGAAATTTGTCACATTAGCGCCCACGAGTCTCCTGTAGCTCAGTGGTAGACCATCCGACCGGTGTGCGCAAGGTCATAGCGGGTTCGACTCCTGTGGCACAGCGGAAAAATGAGTGCGCATGCTCGGCTGTTTTGGCGCGCGCTGAAGTCACAGAGTCCATGTTTCACTTACGAGCGCTCGACTTCACGCGAAAAAATCACTATTCGCGCCAGTCCCTTAGAGCGCGAGTATAAATAAGAGCTCTGCGTCTAATTTCGGCCCAGTTTGCTCAGAAGCCTTCACTTGTGTGCATGATCTCACGTGTTCTCAGTACAATATGGCAGATGAACAAGTGCCCGTGCCGGCCGCCGTTCCTGTGGCTCAAATGCAAGGGCTCCTACCAGTTCAAGCACCTCCACCATGTCCGGCTTTAAATGCAGACGGCCAAAATCCAGCACCTTTACAGGTATAAATTTTATTTGGCATTTTGTCAGGTATAGTCGTTTACCGGCTGGTTTCTCCGCGGCACCTTCTCGCCCTTCCAGTTCTTCTCTCTGTTCCTTGTCCCTTGTCCCTTTACCTAGCTTATACCATTTTCCCTCGGTTCCCCTTTAAAGTTTTCACGCTTGTTGTTATTGAAGTTTGTATGATAATCATGTTTATGATATGCGTGTTGTGAAGAGCATTTTCCTCCCTCGTTCCCCCTTTTAAGTTTACACGCTTGTGTTATTAAGTTTGTATCATAATAATTATTATGTTTATGATACGCGTGTTTTCGCCTCGCAAACACCGGGTTTTGCGAAGTGCCTTTTCCCTCCCTCGGCCCCCTTTTAAAGTTTTCACGCTTGTTGTTATTGGAGTTTGTAATCATAATTATGTTTATGATATGCGTGTTTTCGCCTCGCAAACACCGGGTTTGTGAAGAGCCTTTTCCCTCCCTCGCCCCCATTTAAAGTTTACACGCTTGTTGTTTTGAAGTTTGTATCATAACTATGTTTATGATATGCGTTTTTGCCTCGCAAACACCAGTTTGGTGAAGAGCATTTTCCCTCCCTCTGTTCCACCCTTTTAATTTACCCGCTGGTGTTATTGAAGTTTGTAGCATAATTATGTTTATGATATGCGCGTTTTCGCCTCGCAAATTAAACACCGAGTTTGTGCAGAGCCTTTTTCCCTCCCTCGGTTCCCCTTTAAGTTTGCACACTTGTGTTATTGAAGTTGGTGTTATAATCCTGTTTTATGCTATGCGTGCTTTGCCTCGCAAATCGCTGGGTTTGTGCAGAGCTTCAGTCCCCTCTGTTCCCTTTGAAGTTTACATGCTTGCTTTCTGATAATTTGTGCTATAAAGTCAAGTTTTTTTATGCGTGTATTTTAATTTCCCTTCCTTTTACACATTTGCAAATTAACTATTTTGGAGTCATTTGCACCCAATTGCGTGTCCCATTGTTTGTCTTTCTTTTGTTGCGAGTTCTATTTTCGCATATTTATTTTGGGCGTGCTCTGCAGTATTTTCATTGTTCAGCCTGTTATATCTTATCGTTCATGGCTTATTTATTTATCCTTTCATTTGGTTCGTTATTGCGCTGTTATTTGTGTAGTTTTATTTCTTGCGCGCCCTCTCCCGCGTATTTTTCGTTTCCTTTCTACCCATGGTAGCCTGAAAGGGTGTCTAATGCCCTAGTCGGATTACTGACGCTCAGGTTGCCATCCTTGGGTGGGTTCTCTCGCGTGTATCTCGCGCTTTATTTTTTGTCCTTTTACATGTGCCTTTATCCTCGGTATTATACATGTATCCTGTTTTACCACTCAAGGGCTGGCAGCCTATTTTTATTTATTCACACCCTCCTTTCGGTGGTGGCCATCGGAGTTGCTGTCTCGCCAAGTCCCTTCGGCCCAGACCTAGCGGCCTCATGCTGACTTTAACAGTCTAACGCATTTCACTGTCGCTTTTCCCGCCAACCCTTCGTCTCAAGTTTTTATTTATATGGGATGTTCCGGTTTAAGTTTTGAGTATTGGCAATGTCTCGAGTTATTTGGTGCTGGGCCATTTTTAACGTTTAACGTCTGGGCGCGGTCGCATATCTCCATATCTTATTAAACGAGCGTGAAAGGGACTGTCGCGAATAGTATGCTATTCGCGCCAGTCCCTTAGAGCGCGAGTATAAATAAGAGCTCTGCATCTCATTTCGGCCCAGTTCGCGTAAGAATCCTTCGGCTGTTGGCAGCCGTGACTTGTTATCTCTCCCTTTCGCGCTTACCTCATAAGCAACCGTGCTTTTTATTTCCCCTCCCTCCCTTACCCTATATATATATCCCTTTGCACTTCCAACTCACTCAAGCACGGTCGCATATCTCCATCTCTTATTAAACGAGCGCGAAAGGGACTGTCGCGAATAGTATGCTATTGTTGCAAAGATAATTAATTTGCTAAAAAAGATATGTGAAAGAAAATTAAGGCATGGGTCTACAGTTATTTCATCAAAAAAGTTAGGGGGTGGTCTATCTTCTGAAGATAACGCCATAAAAGCGTAAAACTTTGACAGACTAGTAAGTTTGCAAATTTCATAATATCGACATGTATGACATATGCAAATTAGGTCACGTGACTTGTTGCGGCCACAAAATCCAGGAAAATCTTTGAGCAAAAATGGCACCAGTTTATACCAACAGTCATCTAACTTTACTGCTGGCAGAAACGTCATAGGAACAGCAATAGAAGATCTGTGCCCGGGCCTTGTGAAATATGTTATTACTTTTGGAAATAAACGACATGTTGTACTTGTTCCCAGTCCTCTCATAAAAGTAATTTCTTATTTCATTCTGTTGTTTAAATTATCTTAAAAGGCCCGGGCAGTAACATTATAAAGCTGATTGTAGCTTCTAGGCAATAATTAAAAGTGGTGCCGACTCCTGTTGGGAAAACTCGGAATTTTTTTTTCCGAGTATTTTTTGTAGCTTGTGTCACTGATTGGTAAACACCTCTTGTATTTCTGCCAAGCTTAAAATACACTATCATTTCTTTCTAAAACTAGCTTGTGTGAAAAAAAGCTTAGATGGTTTTAACGGCGGCCATATCCCCAAACAATAGAACGAACTGCGAACACCAATATGGTCTCCTTGACGTCATGTGAAAACTCTTTTTCCTGTCTAAAAAGAAAATTACTTTATTTATCGTTATTATTCATTGGTTGTTCAGGTTGTTGCTTGTCATGTTTGAAGTGAACGCTGGTAATGTTTTTAAGTGTTTGGCGGAAACTCGATGATGACAAGGCATTATGGAGACAATAGTACTTAATATCGCTTGTTAGCTCTGATCCTCCTACGCAGACGCTCGTTTTGGCTCGTGTGGGAGGAAAGTTTGCGTGACGAAAGAGCGTGTGTGTGTAGGAGGTACTTGTTTGCATGATAACGAAAAGCTCAGAGACATAAATCATAAAAAGCCTAACAACAATGGTCAGACTTCGTTGAACAGTACTCGGTAAATAAGGAACACCCGTTACGAATTGAAGATGGCTAAAGATGGTTAGGATGGAAATGGATCACAATTATAAATATGCACAAATTTGAGAACAGGCACGCGTTTTCAAAAGTGTGTTTTAAATTGATTGAGGGTTGTTTCGCCTTGAATATATCTCTCTGTTCATTGGAACAAAAACCAGCACTAAACCAGAACTACCGCACATGGAAATAGATCCCTAAGTGATATTTGTTATAAAGTAATATTTGGTTTAGATTCCCCTATACTTATGCAAATATTTGAATGGACTGTGATCAGAAAGAGGGAACTGCGCTTGTAGTCTACAAAGTGTAACATTGTAGTGTAGAATTCGCATGTAAAAACTGACAACATTATCCAGTCTTCCGTTAGAGTTTATGTGAATATTGCTCGCTCCAGAATTGAACAAAATGATCAACTTTCATTTCCATGACGATATTCGTTATTTTATTTTTTTCGTGGGCGTTTTTAATTAAGGTCACTTTGGAGGTAGAGTTCATATGAATAATTCCTTAATTCTCTCCTCGATCGGATCATGTGCCTGTATTATGGAGAGGTTTTACATAATTTATTGCTACAATTTTGAGGAAAATAGTAAATGAGTATCAGCAGAAGTATACTTCAGGATGTGCGGCCACCCGGCAAAAGTCAAGAATTACGAAAATAGATATGGCTGTGCAACAAACGTTCGTCAGCCGTGACGAATGTTTCTAGTAACCCCGGGGGGCACTCCCTTATATACGCTATATAGGTACGTGCCGCTGGACAGGGTATGGTTTTTGAGCATGTTGGTCTGGAACAGGGTATGCCAAAAGGCATTTTTTGGATGGAACAGGGTATCAGTTTCCCAGAAGTAATGGCACGGAGATCGGTAATTTATACTCTGGAAACGTTAGTCAGACGAAACGAAACGCGTAGGAGTATGAAAGAAGCGTAATTTACAGCTACACGTTCGCAGTGCTGCTTATAGTTTAGCCTTTTGGGTTAGCAAAAAAATCGTTAAAAATCCTCTGGAACAGGGTATCTTTTTTCAACATTTAGTCTGGAACAGGGTTGCAAAATTAGCGTTTTGTGGTCTGGTACAGGGTAAGGGTTTTTATAGCCCAGCGGCACACCCCCACCCATTTTTTGGGGGAGAACCCCCCCCCCCCCCCCCCCCCCCCAGGGGGGGCTAGTAACAACCTTCGTCATTGCCATAAAATTATTACTAACCTTTGAATTTAAGTTTAATTTACTAAAAATACCGATTAGGAAATGGTAGCGGAAAAATGCAATGTCATGCTGTTCAACATTATCTATGGATCTATGGTCATAACGTTGTCTGGCAACGCATCATGGCTACCTCGTGTAAATTAAACGTATTGTCGCGTACGTAGTTTGGTGATGTCGACGCCGGTAGCCAAGTAACGCTGTTCAGATCTGCGAGTTGTTTTTAAAATCGCGTTTTGGTGCAAAATGTTTTGAACATGTGCAGCCAAACTAAAATACTAGCGTCGATTTTAACATTTATTTTCATCATTCGGTTGGGAAATTCAGCAGCACTTTGTTTCAACAACACGGCTTGTGATCTGGCCGGCAAAACTCGAGATGCTGCAATAGAACTTGCCGTGAAAATTGTGACATAGCGACAGGCTGTAAGTTGGACACGGATTGCCCCATTGGACAAAAGTGTTGCGACAGCGGCGAATGCGTTTCTCAAGGTTCTCTGTGTTCGTTGTCTTCCAAGCTTGCCGTGGCTATTCCTGTTTCTCTTCTCTTCTGTTTTGTTCTGATCCTCTGTATTTGCGCCAACCACTCGTCGTGTCCGGTGTATGAGAGTCAGCAACGCCGTCGCCTAGGAGTCGTGTAACAACAATTATGGTGGAAAGGTCACTTTGGCGCGTCTTCATTGCAACTGATACTGACCGGGATGAACTTCAATGCGGCTTAAACCGACGGATCGGAGTGTTTTTTTCGCATTTTTTCATTGTTACATGATCCCAAATGAACTTCACCTGCTGGTGTATTTACGGAACGTTTGAAGCTTTTCATAAACTGAAGTGGATGCGAAAATAATGGAACGGACGGATTCCATGCTCTTGAAAAAACTGCGCCTTTTGGCCTCGATCATAAATCACGCAAGATGGAATCGAGTCCTGTAAGAGATGCCCGGCACAACTTGGAGTTCGGTGAGTAAGAAAAGAAGACCTGACAGACTGTTCTGTTATTTCTTTAACCTGCTAAGCCACAAATAAGATCGAACTGAGTGAAGAGATGGCAGTGAAATCGGTATCCTTGTCTGAACCATTTAATACGCACTTTTGGAGTCCGTGGAAATTAAGACGGCTTTGCAGTTTGCATTAATGACATTGATAACAACGTTTGATAGGGCTCCTATCTGATTGAGTATATGTATATAATGTATACCGTTGGTGCACTATGTACTAGTTAAACGAACTAATGTACTTATTATAGCGCACGGCATTTTAGATTATACTTTATATTCAACATATCGACATTTTCACAGATACATTACACTTTCATGGGCACAACTGTTTTGTAGGTATGTATTGTAGGTCCAAGTCTAAAATTAAACTGGAAAATGTGAACACTGCGTAACAATGTGTTAGAGTCGTGAATCTGCGGCACATATGTGTGTCCTAGTAGTCACTTTGCTAAGAGATTAAACGGCTACTGAACTTGGACTCAAGAAACCTTGTTAGACCCTTGCCGTTACGCAATTCTCAAGTTTCAGTATACTGCGTAGTTGTCATGAGATCTAAAATCAAGGGAGACCCTTCAAATAAATACTAATTGTAATACCAAAACGTGTGCGAATGGTGTTTTCATATATATGTAAAAAAAGTCCGCAATCCCCAATGATCGCAACTTTAATTGCCACAGCCGACTTAGCTACAAAAGCAGAATTTGGAACTATATGTTTTTTTTTTACTGTTTGTCACTTTTTCAGCAAAAAAATATAGGTTTAATTTAAAGCTTCTCGATTCAAAAAAGAGGTTTTGGGTTTCGTAAGGAACTTCGTATGACAGATCTGCAAACAGACAAACAAACGAGCGTGGGGCTTCGCCGCGAGGTTTTAATGATGTACAACTCCGTCTGATACGACCCCACGCTCAATACGAAAAATTTTGGCAACCCGCTGTAATTTCGCTATAAAACGCTGTTGGATTTTGCCGTATGTGCATAGTTATATAAAGGCGTATATATCCGTAAATAGTGGCGAAATAAGGAGAAAGAGCATTGGAACTTCAAGTCAGAATGTAGATATTGTGGAACGTGTGTCACGTACTGTCGGAATAAAGTGAAGAAAAAAGAGAAAGATGCACAGTTCTCGAGTTTTATCCGGAACAAGTGAGTGGATAGATCAGTTCCATGACGAAAATATATACAGTAGAATCCCGATTTCTCGAACCAATTTTCGTTTTCCTTGGAGGTTCGAGAAATCGGGATTCCACTGTACTAGATTTGCGAATATGTAGTAGCAGCGAAAAAAATGCCTTACTTTTCTTTAAAAAATAATTTTTTTCCTCGCGAATAGTCTCAGCGCAGCTGGCAGATTTATTTCTCTCATGGTAGCAAAATAATTGCGACGAAGCCGGGAAAACTCGAGTAGCACACTACTAAACGACTCCATACTTATTTTTAAGGGTGGCAGGGTGGCAATGCTGCCTGCAATTGACGTTCTAAAACTGCATTTATTTTGGACTTTCTTAATCTACATAAACAATATCTTATTTTGTTCACTAGCATGCCTGCAAGTGTTCAGTTAGCCTCTTCTTACGACTGACCAGAGGCTAAAATCTCCCACTGCAGCTGCTGCTGATGATCTTGAACATACAAGGTTGAACTGTGCCAGCATAAACTTGGTGTTTTCCAACCGCCCAAAAGCAGCTTAATTGTTAAAATATATATAAGCAAGCCAATCGGCGGACTCCAGTCGAGATTTGATGTGCATGTGTCGTTGACTCGGGTCATTACTACCTGGTTACCAATGTTACTGAACATGACTGCGCATCGTCAATCTCGTACCCAGATCCTTCAGCTCACCCCCTAACGCGGTCTCTGGTACGAGAGTAAATATTAAGGTTTACTTCAAAGAATTATCATAGAGTCAATTGTCTCAGAAAGGGTTGGATTTGCATTTAGTTTTCCCAACCATTTGTTTAGATAACGTGACACGGAACTATATAGTTGTTTTGTTTTATTTTTATAGAAATCCGGCGAAGCGCGTCACATGTGTTTGCAGATACGGGATTTTGCCCCCAGGGCATCCTATAATACTTCTTAAATGATTACCACAGTAAAATAATAAATCATATTATAGGATGCCCTGGGGGCAAATCCCGTATCTGCAAAATGGCTCTGGATACGTGTGCATTACGTTAGCGATGCTCATTAATTGTAAATCTTGAATAAGGATCACTGAGGCAGAGATTCACCTACATATCAACCACGAGTTTTTTTTCCTTTTGCGATGTAGCGAATTTACCTTTAATTGAATAATTAATATTCGCACTCACGAATAACCATGTGAGTAATAGTTTAGTAGAAAAACAACGAAAAGGTAATAATAATTAAACGGAATAAGGATGGTTACTGATTTCAAAGACGTATTTAATGCGATTAAAGGACAATGAAGATTTAGTCACGTTTCCTGGTTAATTTGTGTTGTCATCATCCTTTAGTTATTTTCTCAATTGCTAGAATATAAAGTTTGGTTACTTACTCATGATCAGTCATGTTAGCAAGATATGCAAGGATGACCAGTTTCGCCGATCGAATGCTTACTATCTTTCACAGCCTGAGTATATGAACAAACTACATATACAAGTACATGTAGTCTCGTGAATTGAGTGCGCTGAGAGAGTCTCTTGATTTATCTTACTCCCGGGGAGTAAGATAATCACTTTTTTGCAAACGCGATCCCAACTTAGTCACTTTCTGTTTATGCATCTACCTTTTAACTAGGCATTTCTAAAAATACTGAGATAATTTAGCAGTCATTTCCAAACACTGGTGAGAGGCGCATTTCAGTCCGTTCGAGCCGTTCCGAGCTCTTTCAATTTCCACTGAGGCAATCGTGTTGAAAGTGTGACCCCATTCTAGTCACTCTGTTAAAATTGCGACCCAATTATGGTCAATCCAGTCGTGAAAATGCGACCCCATCCAGCGGCACATCCCCAGTCAGCCTGCTACTAGGAAGTACCCCCCCCCCCCCCCCCCCCCCCGGATCTTACTTATACTCAGTTTCTCGGTTGCAAATAAGCAAGAAAACAAATTCTAGAGCTAACGTCACCGTGGTATAAAAATAATTTCTTAAAAAATTCCCGGCCATATTTGTCCAAAAGGGTTTCTTTGTGGGCCTGTTTTCGGGAGGAAGGGAGGAAGCATTTCAAAAATGTCTGAGCTTATATATATATTGGAAGGTATTTTGCGTCCGGAAAATCAGTGTTAGGTGCGCACAAGACCCGGTGGTTGGGTGGGTGGGCGGCCTGCTTCTTGAAACCCTTGCCCTATTTCAGACCTAAATATGTGATTTTCTCTCTACCCTATTTCAGACCTGACCCTTAAAATTGTCCCCTTTTAAGCCAAAATGGCAAATTCAGACAAGTAGGCAAAACATACCCAATTTGAGACCAAAATGTTTAAAACCTATACTCGTTTTCCAGATCCATCCATACCCTTTGGCGCCGCAGATACCTATATGGCTTATATAAGGGAGTACCCCGCCCCTTCCCCCGGCAACAAGAATACCGCATAATAACATGACATGACGATATGAAACCGACAAAACAACGATAATGTAGTCGTCAAATGAACATCACAAGTCTCTGAGCCGCATACTGCAATGACATAGCCACAAACTCGTTCTACAATAGGAGGATTATAATCGGTAGAAGTTACTGTATATTTCTCTGGGCTAAATGTAAACCCATGAGCTGATATTCGGGGGGAGGGTGTGGTGGTGGAGGGGTGGGGGGTGGATTAGCGTATTATTGGAATTTTACGGTAATTTGTTTATCAAGTGCAGAACCTTGCAAAATGGTAGATGATTTACGGTAAATTGGGGGTTATTTGTTACTACATTGTATTAAACTGCGGATGAAAAACGCGGGTTATAGCATCAGGCCAGTTGCGCTAAAGCAAACATTTAACGCAGGCCGTAACAAAAACACGGTTATGGCGGCGGAATGCGAGGGCGGAATATTGGAATTGATGTGTAAAACTATTACACTCCAATTCCAATATACTGTTTTTGTCAAAGTCTACGTTTCAAAAGGTGTCCGCTATGAACCGCATAGCCTCCTACGCAAAGGTTATTTTACATGACTCATCACGTAATTGCAAAACGCATGAATGTTTGAGTAGGAGTCAAAAAGTGGACTCGAGGAACCGTGCTATATTTTGTAACCTTAGAAACACGACAAATGGTTGACATCAATGATTTTGTTGAGTGTTGTGGTCGACCCACACATAGACACAATATTTGTATGCTGCTGTAGCCCAACATTTGCCGCAGTAAATAAACATGGCGATGGAAGTTCAAACGGGATGTGAAAATATATAGATGCATTTCATGCAATATCCTGACTCTCGAAGATAGAGGCTTTTAATTTGAGAGGGTTTCTCGCTGAAATGTCAGCCGTAGTCGATTTCACGGTAGATGTCCAGCATTGTGAGCAACGTAATAAACAAACAAGAGATTTATCAAGGGAGGGGCATATCGTTTATTGAACGCAGACAGCTTGCGGTGGAATACAGGTGATAAATATAAACTGAAAATAAAGTTGGAGTACGCTGAGCCTTAATTGAGATGCCGTCGAGTGCCGGAACTGCCAACTTCAACCAAACTGTTAAATACTCGCATAATCACGATGATTACTAGGCCTGCATACCGGCGCCAAAAACGTATCACCAATAACAACGTACAAAATTAATTATGATGCTCCTCTTGCACTTGTAGACATCAGTGTTCAGCTACTTAAAACATCTTACTGAGCCCAAAATTAAGGCCCCATTGTGTGTTAGGCCACTGTGTTGTTTCCCATCGCCCGACCGACTCAGTGTTTTCAAAAAGTTAAAAAAAAAGTTTCTGATTCATTGCCTGCGCCCTTTTCTCGCGTATTTCCAAGTTTAATTTGCTTTATTTACATCTTTAAAGTCACTCTGACATCTAAATCAACCCAGTAATGACGTCTTCGAGTGATATCGGCTCGTAACAAAATGCATATGGTGGTCACGGGGAAGATAAAATCAAGGCTCGCTTGGAATTATTTATGTATTTATTTGTCAATATTTTGTTTCTCGGCTTTTTTTTTTTTTAACCGACCGACCGACCCACTTTCACGACAGAGAGGGCGATGGGAAACAAAACATTTTATGGGGATGGCCTTACAGTCTAACCTCCACAAACAACCACCTTCATCTAGATAGGCCTTACACATCACTCTTATAAAACCTCCTACGATAGCGCCAGCCACATCAACAACTCCGCGGTACGGCCAGTACAAGGTTCAACTTTATTAACCGGCGTGGGCCTGGGGCCCAGCCCGGTTAATAAAATAGCTTCTGTTTTTTTTTGTCGTCGATCTCTTATACCTCTACTCCGCCAAAGTGCTAGGAGGAGAGCTAGGGGTGAGTATGAATATATATGAATGTATTCGCCTTGTGAAAGATTTTCTCGGGGAAGAACAAAGCCCGGACTCGAGAGAGCGGCGGAAATCGAGCCTATGTGAAAGTTGGACTGGTCCAAATAGATATTAATTTAGGACCGCGTAAACACATCGGAGCAACGTACAGATTTCGCAACGTCGGTGAGTTTGACTCGTCAAAATATTAAATCATTGTACTCACTACTAGGTGGACACACTAGGAGCGCCATTAGATCAATTTTTTTTATCAAGGCTACGTTACATTTCGCCAGGGTCATAATATTGTCCTGTTTGTTTTGTGTGAAATACATTTCTTTTCCGTAAAGGAAAACAGAAACTTGCCCAGACTCGCAGATTTATGTAAACAGAAACTTGCTGAGACGTGCAGATTTATATTTGGACGATTACGTCATAGGGTCACGTCGAATCGTGACTTGAAGAGATTGTCTGTGAGGTGCGTACGTACATCACATACACTAGAAGCGCCATTAGATCAATTTTTTTTTATCAAGGCTACGTTACATTTCGCCAGGGTCATAATATTGTCCTGTTTGTTTTGTGTGAAATACATTTCTTTTCCGTAAAGGAAACAGAAACTTGCCCAGACTCGCAGATTTATGTAAACAGAAACTTGCTGAGACGTGCAGATTTATATTTGGACGATTACGTCATAGGGTCACGTCGAATCGTGACTTGAAGAGATTGTCTGTGAGGTGCTTACGTACATCACATACACTGGAAGCGCCATTAGATCAATTTTTTATCAAGGCTACGTTAGATTTCGCCAGGGTCATCCTTTGCCTAAATGATATTTTATGAATATTGTCCTGTTAAATAATTGTCATTTTGTGTGAAATACATATCTTTTCCGTATATTTTCTGAGAAAAACAGAAACTTGCTGAGAAATGCAGATTTATAAATAAGGACGATTACGTCATGGGGTCACATGAGTCAACGTCTGTGATAAACCAGGGTCGCCGTTAGGTCAAATTTCATATCAAGCTATTACTTTTGATTTGAACATGAATACTCTGCTGTTTATTTAGTGTGAAATACATTACTTTTTCGTGTTGGTGCAGCAATTCACTTCCTTGTATGCAGAAGATTTATAAATAACAACCATTACGTTACAATATCACATTTTGACTCACGAAATTTGTCGAACTGTGACTAGAATAGCTGCGAATGATGATGGTGCAACGCGGAACGTCTGCGATTGATGGTTCAACACCGATTCGTACCTATGTTGTCGTGTTTTTTCCTCTTATTCAACTTTGGCTTTATATTGAGGAATGATCTTCAAAGACTGCTCAGAGGCAAGAAAATTGACAGTAGGCACTATACGCAAACATCAGACTTCAGCGTGACTGCCGTGACTAATCTGATAGATTTCAAGCAAGAAAGCAGGTAAAACGGCTTGCTTGCTTGATAAAAAAAGCCCGGTTATATTTTCTTCGAAAATTCTTGTTTATTACTATTATGACAGTGAAGCCAACATTCGTCGCAGTAAATAAACATGGTGATGGATTCATTGCATGCTATCATTCTGACTCTCGAAGATATAGGCTTTTAATTTCAAGATGGTTTCTCGTGATCAATAGTTGTCAGTTATGCCCCTCTTGCACTTATAGACGGATGTTTAGCACTGTTCAGCTATTTGAAACATCTTATTGAGCCCAAAGTTAAGGCACCATCATGTTAAAGTCAAACTGCACCAATCCTTCTACACGCTTTACACACTCTTATATGAAACTTCCCCACGAAAGCGGCCAAGTCTATGTACAACCGTACGGCCAGTAATATAGGTTCAACGGTATTTTTTATGGCAGTGAAGCTATACTGGGTGGTTTCATTTTGTTATTAATGTATAGTTGACGATGTGACCCGCCAATAGGAGTGTTCACTGTTGATCAACATTACGTCACATTTGTTTTGTTATTCAAATTTGCCAACCATTAAACAAAAGAACTCTTTGTTTCAACAGCCATAGTTCTCTGGTTGGCACATTAATAACAATAGGTGACGTAACGAGAAACATCGCTATAGGTTTCCCTTTCCAGAAAAAATCAAAGCAAGAAAGACAGCACAAGAATAAAAAGAGAAAAACAAACAAACATGCTGTTAAATATTTTACGGAAATTTTATATTGGATCCTCGGTTGATTTAAGATATGTTAACAGTGTGTTAACTCAGAATATCGATCTGGCAATTTATTTTAATGATTAAATTTAAGAATAGTAGAAGTTCTGGGAATTACACAAGCAGTCCGCGTTCGATTTTCAATACATTTTCCCGCGCAAATGTTAATGTGTCGCTTGAAACAGCACGCTTCCGTAAAATCTATACAGTCCTCCAATTTGATCGGCAAGTTCTTTTGACAGATATATTGCAATTGAGTATAAAGAATTTGAATACATTAGAAAACAAATTTCACTCCAATTATTTCACTGTCGATTTTCGGCATATACAAACACTATATTTCGCGCCATTGTTAAAATTTGCCTTAATTTCAAGATGGCGGTTTTTAAAGTAGACGCATTGTGTCCATTTGTCCGGTCGGTTTTACCGGCCCTTGAAAGGCCTCTAAGATCGCGAATAAAACAAATCTAAGCCATTTTAATACTGCTCTTCACTACAGGGTTTCTCAGTATTTCGTTGTTTCATTCAATATTCCGATGATTTGCGGTTAAAAATTCTGAAGTGCAACGATAGAGATCAGTTTCCCGCTGCTTGTGGCTTACCAACAATAGGTTGACGCTCAGCAACAATAGAACTCCCACTTCTATTGAAGTTTCAAGCAAAATACATGCTCGTTCACAGACCTGACATATTGAGGCAAATAAATATTCAAAGAACGTCTTTTGCTCGATGTACACTCGAGTATATAGATTACGTTGAGAAGCACTCCTAATTTTTTGGTGCGTAACAATGATGGCGTCTCATTCACGAACAGTTGTCTTTAATTAAGAACATAACAGGATTTATCAAAGGAAATGTGAAAATTCTGATTGTTACACAGCTTCGGTAACTTTATGATAATTATAGGTACATTGTTATGTTGGTAAATTTCACAAACGTGTTGATAGTTGATTTCCTTTGGCTTTCACTTATGTAATAGCAGTTTCAGTAAAAGCGAAGCACAATATTTCAGATATTTACATAAAGAAACAGGATTTTATAGCGTTGCAGCTATATAAATTGACTAAATATAAAAGTTCATTTTTTAAAATATTTCCTTTGTGTGATCTTCCGAAAAGCAGCTAAAGTGTATTTACAATTTTCTCTTTGAGAAGTAGGCGGCGTAGACGTCCGAAGTTTATTTAAACTTTTATAATTTCACCTGAAAATTCCGACTTGCTCGGGTGGTTATTCACTCAGTAAGTCCTTGGCGTATACGGTGGTGCTTGGTACATCGAAGTGCTCATTCTTTGTACAGTGTAGCTTGAATACTTGGCTGGGTTTCCTTTGCACGTTGGTAAATACGGTGGCGGAGGAAAGTTTAACGGTTGTGGAGCTGTGGGAAAGTGTAGTTCTTGCGTCATATTTGTTGATGATAACGTCGCGATATGTGTTCGATGAACCGTAGCATCCCGGTCTTTGGAGGCCTTCTTGACCGTGCGATACGCTGCTTATACCACGGACAGCAACGTGCCCAATAGCAGATAAACAACAAACAAAGAAATGTCATGAACGCCACAGAGCATACTCCTATAGTGATAAAATAGACCGGCAGTGGCTGCGAACAGATTTCAAAGCCGTCGGCGCACTGGCGATTTGAACAACACTTCTCATTCCAGTCGCAGTCCTCGGAACTTTCGCAGGTGCAAGTATATCTGCATATTCCATTGCAACAGCTCTTAGCGCTTGGGCAGGACTTGTCGTCTAGGCAGGCTTCAATAAGTTGAGAATAAACCGCGGAAATAACCGCTACGTATAAAGCCAGTTGACGTGTCGATGCCATTCTTAACTATACGGTGTCATTCCTCTGATCCGCTGTATGACTTCCTCGGAAATGCAAATTTTAAAGCCATCTGACACACAAATTTATGTCAAAATCACATCCTGTTTGCGAAAGTTTAATTGTGTGAAAGGCTATTCAAGTGGAAATCGCGGAGAAAAACTGAGTAATTTTAAGCAGCAATGTTCTTTCAGTCGTGGTTTACTCAGACTTGCACCGGTTTCCGAAGTAACAGATCCATTTCTTCAATCAAGTCCCTCAGTCGTATGTGTTGTGACTCTTTATTATGATAATTTGCAGTTCAATAGAAACTGACAGCTTTTTGTTTTACGGTTGCCCTGGGTGCCGAAAGCCTTTTAAGTTGTTCAGCTTGAGAAAAAAATTCAGTAATGGGAAATGAACTGAAATAGCTATAGAAGAAATACGAGCGTTAAACGGAATCCAGTTAGATTTTTGTACCATGAGCGTACAATGACGCACATCTATCTCAATATATTTAACGACGACTCGGGAAATGTTTACTAATTGTACTAAAGTACCAATGTTTGATTTGCATTAATTAACCTTTTTCAAAGAAGAGACCACCAGGACGGAAATGCAGTGGCCTTCAGGGTTGATCGAATTCAGCGCCTTTCTGTCGACTATTCACGAAGCTCCAGTGAGTCTTGCAGGAGTTGCGAGTCGCAGTTGTCAGCGAGTAAATAAAAAACAAATCTAAGAATAACGAGTTAGTTTAACTGATGAACAGAACCCGCCACGCGTAAACACTGACGGTAGACCAAGACTGCTGCTCAAACTAGTAAGAAGGGAAAGTACTGATGCTTCTGCAGTAGTAAGACACAGAAAAAACCCCGGGGGGAGGGGTACTCCCAAAAATTTGGGTGGGGGTGTGCGGCACGCTTCTTGAAACCTTACCCTATTTCAGACCAAAATATGTGATTTTCCCTACCCTATTTCAGACCTGACCCTTAAAATTTCGGGGAAAATTTCGCCATTTTAAAGGCAAAATGGCAAAAATCTATACCCTATTTCAGACCAGTAGGCAAAACATATCCAATTTCAGACCAAAATGGTCAAAATCCCCCCCCCCCCTCCCCCCAGGAGCAAAACGCACCCAACGGATCGATCGTTTCGGGAATATCTTTGTAGAAGGCCTATAACGGAATCAGCCGGATACAATGTATTCGCATTAAATTGTGAAGAAAGACAGTGGAGTTTCTTCGGTGAAAGTCAGTGAACATGGGTAAATTAGTGATACCTGTTGTTTTCGGAGAGATGGAAACAATGTCGTTTAGGGTACGAAAAAAATCCAGCTAGTATTTTCGGAAAGGCAACAGAAGCTCATATAAATTCATCTCCTAAAAGTTTCTGCCAAGTTTTAGCATAGGAATCCGAATACAGTGTAACCCCGCTTTACGGACACCCTCTTAATACGGACACCCGCTTATTACCGACAGTTTTGTTTGTCCCGACGACACATATTATTTTTCTCTTATATATATCAGCCCGCTTAATACGGACACCCGGATAATACGGACACTTTTTCATGTCCCCTTGGTGTCCCTTGGGTTCCACTGATCCCTTTAAAAGACCCTGAACGATTTGGCATGGGAAAACAGTCCTGAAAGCGACATTCCAAGTCTTAAGCCCCTGACACCGGCACTATAATATAGTTACAATGAAACGTCACCATCGTGGCATTATGGCCATGTTACTATAGCTTTTCAGTATTTTTTTGGTGTTATATCCGTTTCATACCATGACAGTAAATATTGATATTCCTTGGCTTTGACAATTTTATCATTTTGATGGTATATAACTCACCTTAACGCTAGTTATATACCTTATAATAGAAGCTAAACAAATTCGGAATGTTTATAAATATAAATATAAGTGTAACAATTGCACTTTAAAAAAAAACAAGACGGCGGAAATTTATATCAGTGTACGGACAAAAGTGGGAATTTCAATGAGATTATCGGTCAAAGTTTACAACAACTACGAACATAATATTGAAAGCAAAAAAGTTTGTGCGGCGTAACGTATACTGTGCTGAAAAAGGCACTCAATTCCTTATAAACGCTTCAAAATGAAGCTTCAACGACTGAACTGTGAATCAGTTACCGGATAAATTTATCGTGAAATATTCGCTCGTATTCGATCGTAAACCATAAAATAACAAATAATTATAATCCAGTCATAAAATATATTCATCCGCAAAACATTTTACGTGGCGCGTTGTCTCCCAATAAACTGAATATATCTAGTGACATTCAGCAGTTTGCCAAAATTCCTCGTTCCAGCAAGATTTCATTTGAAAATCATTTAAAATCGCTTTTTATCGCATATAAGTAGGTCATTATCGAAATTTGTTATTTGCAGCCGACTAAGTAAAGAATGTTAGCTTGTGATTAAACGCAGTTAAAATCGATTCAAATGTGTTTTATGACGTTTCACAAGTTTGCACATATACTAGAAGGATTTACAAGCTTGGGTAGGCGTTTTTCAATTCTCATTTCCCATATATCTAATATTCTATTTCTAATTTCCCATAACTCATTTCCAATTTCTCATTTCCAATTTTCCATATCTCATTTATTGATTATTGATTCTCTATCGCTCTATTCTCAATTCCGTTTGGGATGTCATTTCCTTTTCGGTCACATTTGGCACATTTTGTCTAAACCGACGATGGTATTTGTATTTCGTTTTACCATGCAGGTTACCTATTTCCCGTAGAGACTTTTAGGGTCAAATTTTTTAACGATGGATATAAAATGGCAATAAATTTCTCAATACTTGACTTGATCACACTAGAACAATAAACACAACAAGGTTGTTCGTTTTCATATGCCTTTTATTGTCTTACAGGCATTTACATCTTTAATATTTGCCCATTGTACTTTTAATCCAATCATATATATCCTCGTAACGGACCCTCGCATACACGCCATATTTCCCTGCAACAGCACATCCCTGTCCCCACGATACAACACCCTGGAGGTAGAACTTTCCGTTGTCTTCACACACCATGGGTCCTCCTGAATCTCCCTGGCACGAGTCCTTGCCACCCTTGCTGAGTCCAGCGCAGATCATGGAGTCGTGGATTTGTTTTGGATAGGCCTGTTTGCACGTGGCTTGTGAGACAACGGGGACATCGACTTGCATGAGTTCTTTAGCTAGAGAACCACCTGAAGACGTTGTTCCAAATCCTAAAAAAATAGTACGTGAAAGAACATAAGAAAATGATGGATGGTCACATGGCCGAAATCAAGAAGTCTCCTTAGTCTCAATACATAGTGACACTGTATCAAATCCATCATAATAAAGGAACCGGCACAGTCACGTCAAAGGAATTTGACAAGGACTGTGGAATTCCGATTTCTCTAATCGAACCTCCAAGGGAAACGAAAATTGGTTCGAGAAATCCACTGTGATTCTCAAAACATTAATACAGTGGAATCCCGATTTCTCGAATCCTCGATTTCTCAACAACAACAAAAAACCCGATAACTCGACCCAAAAGTCATTTCCCTTGGATTTGTTTCATTGTAATTTTACCCCTGATATTTCGAACTCCCGATTTCTCGAACCAATTTTCGTTTCCCTTGTGATTTAAAGTCAAAATGTCATTACCTGTAACCAGCACATCTTGCCATCTGAAACTTGTCCACTTGATCCAGGCAAACAAGCCAGGTTAACTGCTTTGTTAAGTTGAGCGGGCCTGTCCAGTTTCAACAAGGAGATATCGTGTGCCATGCGAGAAGGTCGTTTGTAGCTAGGATGATCGACAATTTTTATGATTTTGAAATCTTGCTCTGTCCCTACGTCGCGGCTGGGATAATGTGCTCCAAGTCTGTAAAATTAGAACACGTCATTCAATGGTAATAATAAATTGACTATCTTCCTCTTTTCCTTTCTTATTTCTCATTTCCCTTGCCTTCCTTTTCCTTTTATTTTATTTCATTTCATTTCTCTTTCCTCTCCTTTTTCAGAAGTTCAGTAACAATATTATACAGTAACGAGAACCTATTGCACGCTCTTTGCAAATCATAAGCATTGGAAGCAAATATTACAAGCGTGTTTATCACTTAATTTAATTTCATAATCAGCAATGTTATAATTAGTATTTTTCTAGTATTTAGTACTATTTTCTATTTGTAATTGTTTTAAATTAATACGTTCTTTTATAAAGGGAGTTAGGTGTCAAGTGGAATGAAAGTTCTGTTCCTCTCTCCCGCCCCCATTTTTAATTCTAAATTTTGACTTTTATTTAACTGTAAGATTATTTGTAAATTACTGTGGCGAACTCATTAAACAAACAAACAAACAAACAAACAAACAAACAAACAAACAAACAAACAAACAAAATAAACTATAACACCAAAACTAAACCCACAAAAGCCGCCGAGCACTGTCTCTCCTCTCCTAATCACACTGCCAACGACATGAAATTAATCCCCATTGAAAAAAATTCCAAATGAGACTCAATACGTAAGGCCAGGGAAAAACACACAGGGGGTCCCAACAGTTTTGTTTGTCTTTTAAACTAACACAAACCAAGTTGTAAATAAATAAATTTTAATTGATTTGTTTTAATTATCACTTCAAAAACATTCAACAAATCTAATTTGAAATAAATTTAAACGGACTTATGTATTAAAACATAATCAACGAAGTGCATGCTATGTTACTTCTGTGTTTTAATATCAAAGACAACATTACTATGACTTTTTCCCATCTTTTTATGACTAAAATTGTCTTCATTTCTTCTTCCCATCTTTTAAAGAAACGATCCACCATCTTGGATTTATTGATTTTCCTATAACGTCAGTAAACCACGAGAAATAGCATAAAAGTAATAAAAAACTACTAAAACGAATCTAAAATGATCTAACAATATAAACGTTACTGCAAAAAGGTAATAATTTTAATAAAACAAGGAAACTTCCAAATTTGGAAAACAACAGTTGCTATCGTCGGGAAAAAACATGTCGTTGTTCAGAGATAAATTTCAGGTAAAGTCTGAAAGTTTGGCTGCTTTTGCTTAAATATTAAAAAGTTATCAATGTTTAAGACGGATTCCGCTCAACGTTCGAGCAATAAGTGCAAAAATTAATTACTAAAAATCTACTAATAGCACGGTAACATTTTGAATACTATTTGAAACATATCACTTTAATTCACTTCTCCAAGTGACCCGCAATTAAATTCTCAAGCATTCTCGAGAAAATTTATGTCAAACCTCGTAAAAAATGATAAAAACGCACGCCATTTTGTTTTGAACTGACACGAAGCGTCTCTTTAATTAAAATA
The DNA here is from genome assembly GCA_029204205.1 of Desmophyllum pertusum. Taxonomy (NCBI): domain Eukaryota; kingdom Metazoa; phylum Cnidaria; class Anthozoa; order Scleractinia; family Caryophylliidae; genus Desmophyllum; species Desmophyllum pertusum. The sequence goes on from MU827328.1 coordinate 721,692, forward strand.
TGTAATGACTTCTCTCGCGGGGTCAGCTTGGGAGCTAATTTATCGATAATTTCTTCATAACTGTATTCAAAATGTTACCGTGCTACGAGTATTTTTTTGGTAACTTAATTTTTTGCACTTTTTGCTCGAACGTCCAGCGGAAATCGTCTTAAATGTTTGTATGCTCCCTCAGTCTGAATAAACCTACCTTACACCTAAGGTAGCCATTGCTTGTGAGTTAGATTTACCAGCTGTGCAGTGAGCAGCAGTGACAACCCACTGTGGATGAACCAAAGTTCCTCCACAAAGTAACCGCCCTCTATACTGGAACAATGCTTGCCATGGCCAAGCTCCCTTGGGGGCCGCGGTACCACCAACAATGCGTAAACCGGGTTTATATCCACATTTTACTGATCCTCCATTCCCGCCGCCACCACCACCACCACCACCACCTCCGTCGCAAAGATCACAGCTCTTCTTACATTTTTTTTTCACGTTTGCTTCTTCGCATTTCCCTTCCTTTGCCCACTCAAGGCATTTTTTTTCTTGTCCTTGCAACCTAAAGACAAAGAAAAAAAGTTACACTCACAGAGTTGTTGTATAATAATTAAAGCCTGATTAACGTGTTTTACAACTGTACAATAACAAGAGAAGATGAAGGGTAAGATAGTTAATACCCAATACAAAGAGGTTATTCATCGGAAAGTTGTGTAATACGGCTGGGTATTTTTATATAACCGTAATATATTTTTGTTAGCAGACAGATGGGCCTATAAGAACATGTAATTAAGCGAGCGTGGAGCTAATAAACGGAGGGGCTTATGAACGGGATTTATAGTGATATATTTATAGGAATCGCCATCTTGAATTTCAGTTGATTTGAGAGAAAAATTCAGAATGTGCGGGTACGTTCATTCCACAATTTTAATTCTAATTTACTTAAAGGTTACTTAGTTAACAAGACGTTTGTAACGTACTTCCTCCTCCACCACCGCCGCCGCCACCGCCTCCACCTCCGTCGCAAAGATCACAGCTCTTCTTACATTTTTTTTTCACGTCTGCTTCTTTGCATTTCCCTTCATTTGCCCACTCAGGGCATTTTTTTTCTTGTCCTTGCAACCTGAAGACAAAGAAAAAAAGTTACACTCACAGAGTTGTTGTATAATAATTAAAGCTTGATTCACGTGTTTTACAACTGTACAATAACAAGAGAAGGTGAAGGGTAAGATAGTTGATACCCAATACAAAGAGGTTATTCAGCGGAAAGTTGTGTAATACGGCTGGGTATTTTTATATAACCGTGATATATTTTTTGTTAGCAGACAGATGGGCCTATAAGAACATGTAATTAAGCGGGCGGGGAGCTAATAAACGGAAGGGCTTATGACCGGGATTTAGCGATATATTTATAGGAATCGCCATCTTAAATTTCAGTTGATTTGAGAGAAAAATTCAGAGTGTGCGGGTACGTTCATTCCACAATTTTAATTCTAATTTACTTAAAGGTTACTTAGTTAACAAGACGTTTGTAACGTACTTCCTCCTCCACCACCTCCGCCGCCACCGCCTCCACCTCCGTCGCAAAGATCACAGCTCTTCTTACATTTTTTTTTCACGTCTGCTTCTTCGCATTTCCCTTCCTTTGCCCACTCAGGGCATTTTTTTTTATTGTCCTTGCAACCTGAAAACAAAGAAAACAAATTACACTCACGGAGTTGTCAGTGTATACACTAATAATTGTAAAGCCTGATTAACGTGTTTTACAACTGTACGCTACCAAGAGAAGATGAAGGGTACAAGAGCTAATACCCAATACATGCCTAGTTTCAATGATAATTCCTTTGAAGCTATTTTTAGAACATTATCGTTACCAGTGCACCTCGGATAAATTTCCCTCTTGCATTGAGTTTCGTGCAGTGTTTACATGAGTGCGAAACGAGAAGTAGTAGTATAAATACAACAAAAAGTCTCTGGAAGCAAATTAATTCGAAACGTAAAAAGGAAGAGGCAAGTTTCTGTGAAGGAGAATGTTCTAGTGAAGTATTTCTACTGATTGGTTTAAACGCTCCTATCAACTACTCAACCAATCAGATGCAAAACCAAAACCAATCGCGACTTTGCCACACGCGTTTTCCCGCATTTGGCGCCAGTTACGTGTTTTTTCTTGGAGTTCTCATTGGTTCATCATCCTGTTTACGTTTGTTGTGCTTGGTCATTGTGATTGATTTGAATTTAACGAAAACGTTTTCGAACGTTTGATTGTTTTATCCGCATAGGCTGCATATACATAATGACGGTGTAAACGTTCTTACTTGCTCTCTTTTCTCGGTCTTTGACTTCTTCCTCTTCCTCCGGAACTGTCTTATCCACTGACAAAAATAAGAAAACAAAATATTCAAATGCTTATAAGGCAAATTTTAAATATCACTTAAGTTGTTTCCTAAAGCATTAAACTATAAAAGGAGATTGAGTTATCGAATATTTCAAAGAAAAGGATGCGCATGCGAGGCGTCTATGTAACCCTCAAGATACCAAACTTTATATATATAAGTGAATCGTCAATCGTCTACAGACAACCAAAACCGAACCCTCTGCGATTCCGGTGCAAACGCTCTACAGCCGGAGCTATGCAAAGGTCAAGGGTTCAAATCCTGTTGGAGCCTGATTTTTTTTTTCAGGCCTTCTCTTAAACTGCTTAAATTGAAATATAACTCAAGAGATCTCATATAAGATCTCATTCGTGTTCGTTTTTTCCCACCGCAGTTCACATATATGATCTATTTCATCATTGCCAAGAAAGCAGATAAAGTTTCCAATTTTTCAGTATTTCATTTTATCAAAAAAATGATTTAGAAAATTTTGGCAACGTTTTTTTTTAAACAATATTAAAAGAATAACCTTTACCTTCGGGCTCATCGAGTTCAAATTCTTCCAGGAGTTTTTCTTCTGGGAACGATAGAGAGTATTGCGCCAAAAGCGCCAAAGCACACAAAACAGCAAGCCAACGAATTGACATCATGTCTGCCAGCCAAACTGAAAAGAAATGATTGTTCAAAATTAACTGCAGAGCAAATTTATAATAGTTCCCTTGACAAACACCTGGCCAAGCATGTTTACACCACCTGTGTGAAGTCACCAATCAACTCATTCAAAGCATTTTTCAGGAGAAAAAAGCAAGTGCTCTTAATTAACGGTTTTTTTGTTAGCTGAATAAAAAGAGGTTTTCTCAGCTTGTGTTTTGTTTACAGTGACTTCAACAGGCTTCTGAAAGTCTCTTTGCGGGAGAATGGCACTATGCGATAATGTATTTGTTCACCTGAGCAACAACACAATAGAATGTGGAGAACCAATTTGCGCGAAGCAACTAGTACTCTCTTGTGCTAAAGGCGTTTCTTTTACCAGCAGATATTCTTTTCTGTCCATTTTGAAAACTTGTGTAACTGAGCAATAGATCAATGGAGTTTCACCTTCCAATTGTAAGCGTTGTTTTTAATTCACGGTTTCTTTGTTTGCTGAACAAAAAGAGGTTTTCTCAGCTTGTGTTTTGTTTACAGTGACTTCAACAGGCTTCTGAAAGTCTCTTTGCGGGAGAATGGCACTATGCGATCATGTATTTGTTCACCTGATGAACAACACAATGGAATGTGTAAAACCAATTTGCGCGAAGCAATTCTCTTGTGCTGAAGGTGCTTATTTTACGAGCAGATTTTCTTTTCTGACCATTTTGAAAACTTGTGTAATTGAGCAAATAGATCAATGGAGTTTCACCTTCCAATTTTAACCATTATTTTAACCTCCTCGCTTTAATTAACATTTAACTGTTCAAACCAAACTGAACGTGAAAGTGTATTATATTATTTTTTTAAAGGAATAGAATGGATAGGATATGAGTATTTTTACTGATTTTAATTCGAAGCAATTTTTTTATGTTAATGACAGACAAATTTCTTCCGTTATAAATATTATTCTGCACGTCATACAGTAACCTTAAAACAATTAATGTGAAAATTCGTGTTCTGATGAAAGACGCACGAATTTCACGACAATTTCATTCAAGCTGACTGAATGTTTTATCTAAAGATATGTCTTGCAAATCCTAATTGCAACCACAGACTCTCCAGTTAATATTCTGATTTATTATATGGCTGGCTCTATGGACCTCTATGAAGCAAATCCTGTGCTGTGATTGGCTACCCGCGTGGTCAAGATGGAGCCATCTTGACCGCTCTGGATTGCCCGCTCTGTTTCCGCAAGAAGACTATTTTCCCGCGTCATTCTAGTCATATAATTAATCCTTTATTGACCAAGCTTGTTCTGTCAAGATTGCGGAATATTGGCCTCGTTCTTTTTTTGCGTGTTTATGGACCTCGACTTCGTCTCGGTCCATAAATACGCAAAAAAAAAGAACTTGGCCAATATCCCGCCATCTTGACCTCACGCTTGGCCAATAACTCATATATACAAGTAGCGCTAAAAATGAATTAAAAAATGGTTAAGTAAACTGAACCTATATCACATATATTTTAAAAGCAAAACGTTTTCTGGAATTTCAATTACATTTTTCATAGAAACATTTCTTAGCATGCAATCAGGCTTCAATTACAAACCAACTTCCCAAATTGTGCATTATCTGCCGATAAAAAATAAATTTAATGTATCTCAGCCCTGGAAAACGACAAAAGACCACAACTATATAATTAACACTAGCCTGTTACAGGCTCTCGGATAGTGGGGACGAAGCGAAAAAGAACGGCCGCGCGAAGGGAGTCTGGGAGAGAAGCAGGGCAGGGCGCCTGAAGGTGCACCACTCCAGATAGCAGCCTGAAATTTAGGCTACTCTCCTGTGTGAGGTCACCAATCAAACCATTCACGGCATTTTTTAGCAGGAAAAGCAAGGGCTCTTATTAACGGTTTCTTTGTTTAATATAAAAAGAGGATTTCCCAGCTTGTGTTTTGTTTACAGTGACTTCAACAGGCTTCTGAAAGTCTCTTTGCGGGAAAATGGCAATATGCGATAATGTATTTGTTCACCTGATGAACAACAGAATAGAATGCGGAGAACCAATTTGCGCGAAGCAATTCTCTTGTGCTGAGGGTGCTTATTTTACGAGCAGATTTTATTTTCTGACCATTTTGAAAACTTGTGTAATTGAGCAAATAGATCAATGGAGTTCCGTCTTCCAATTTTAAGCATTATTTTTAATTCACGGTTTCTTTGTTAGCTGAATAAAAAGAGGTTTTCTCAGCTTGTGTTTTGTTTGCAATGACTTCAGCAACAGCCTTCTGAAAACCTCTTTGCAGGGAAATGGCACTATGAGATCATGTATTTGTTCACCTGATGAACAACACAATGGAATGTGTAAAACCAATTTGCGCGAAGCAATTCTCTTGTGCTGAGGGTGCTTATTTTACGAGCAGATTTTATTTTCTGACCATTTTGAAAACTTGTGTAATTGAGCAAATAGATCAATGGAGTTTCACCTTCCAATTTTGACCATTATTTTAACCTCCTCGCTTTAATTAACATTTAACTGTTCAAACCAAACTGAACATGAAAGTGTATTATATTATTTTTTAAAGGAATAGAATGGATAGAATATCAGTATTTTTACTGATTTCAATTCGAAACAATTCGTTCTGTTAATGGCTATGGGAGACAAATTTCTTCCGTTATAAATTTTGTTTTGTATCAAAGTCATGCAGTACCCTTAAAACAATGTCAAAATTTCGTGTAAGACGCACGAATATCACGAACATTTCATTCAAGCACTGACTCAATAAATGGTGTCTGACTGTTTGCGTTATCTAATTAATTCCTATTTGGCTTTTTTCATTTTTCTTTCTTTATATGACAACGTTATTGCAATTAGGTGTATGTCTTGATGCTTAGCAAATCCTAATGGCAACCACCGACTCTTCAGTTAATATTCTGATATATCAGTAGCGCTAGTAATGAATTAAAAAAAATGATTAAAGTAAAATGAACCTATATGACATTTTAAAATCAAAACATTTTCTGGAATTTCAATTACATTTTTCATAGAAACATTTATTAGCATGCAATCAGTCTTCAATTAAAAACTTCCAAAATTGTGCTTTTTCTGCCAATAAAAAATACATTTAATGTATCTTATCCCTCGATAGCGATAATGACAAAAGGTAACAACTATATAATCAACACCTTTTCTTCAATTCGCTAAAAACAATTCAATCCGTGTTAGGATAGTGGTGAAGGTGCACCTCTCCAGATAGCAGCCTGAAATTTAGGCTACACTATACTCCAGATAGTGTTATGGTTCAACAATGAAGTTCGAAATCACCCTCTAATCCAAGGAATCCATTAAATAATGGTTTATTTCAGTAGTAAAACACTAACTAGGTAATAAAAGGAACACATTTGGTAAAGATTGGGGAGGATTGAAACGTATTACGAAATAAGGAAAACGTTGGAAAAAAGGCTATTTTCTCTCTTTTTTTAAAATCCCTCTCTAGATCTCTCTCGCGCGCTCTCTCTTTATATTTTGTCCTTGCCACTCAAAAATAAACCTCGTTACTGTGCTCTTGTGAGGAACGCTTAACCGGGTGGTGCTTTTTTTTATTATAGATGATTAAATGCATGACTTCGGAGCATTGACTCGAGTCTAACTTCGCAGCTCGAAAAATAGTTCAAAATGAAGCCACAAGGCAATCAAATATTTCAATTCTGAATCGCTGAACTTAAATTTGTACTTTGTGAAATAAACAATTTTATGTTACTTTAAGAAACACACACACACATGGTTGGAACATTTGCTTTTTATTCACTCATCTAAACTACGTATCCCATGCTGTAGGTTCTCTGTTCCACGGCGGTGACTGTAAAGAATGGAGAGAAAAGGTTGGTTAAAAGAAAAGTACTAGAATATTTGATACTGATCTGGCAATCCATAGCTTTGAATTGAAGGCAACCTCCACTGTTGGAACAAATTGCAATTACATTGTTGAACATTTTGTCTAAACTGAAAATTTGTTGAAATAAATTCATCAAACTCACTAATATGTATAATCATCACGTGACGTGACGGAGGTTTGGATACAAGCATATATTTTTAGGACGTCGTTTCTCCGTTTCCATTTCTCGGTGTTTGGAAATCGGATGAAACCCAATCTCTAGTGTTTGATATATTTATTGGGAAAACATTGACCTGTAATCGAAAAAGAAATGCCTGTTAAAAGTCAGCTGCACAGCGAATTTATATTAGTTCCCGGGACAAACGCATGTTTCAAGCATGTTTATTTACACCACATGTGTGAAGTCACCAATCAACCCATTCACAGCATTTTTCAGGAGAAAAAAGCAAGTGCTCTTAATTAACGGTTTCTTTGTTTGCTGAATAAAAAGAGGATTTCTCAGCTTGTGTTTTGTTTACAGTGACTTCAACAGGCTTCTGAAAGTCTCTTTGCGTGAGAATGGCACTATATATGCAATCATGTATTTGTTCACCTGGTGTACAACACAATGGAATGTGTAAAAACAATTTGCACGAAGCAACTCTCTAGTGCCGAAGGTGCTTATTTTCCGAGCAGATTTTCTTTTCTGACCATTTTGAAAACTTTCTATAATTGTTATAGAACAAACAGATCAATAGAGTTCCGTCTTCCAATTTTAAGCATTATTTTTAATTCACGGTTTCTTTGTTAGCTGAATAAAAAGATATTTTCTCAGCGTGTGTTTTGTTTGCAGCGACTTCAACAGGCTTCTGAAAGTCTCTTTGTGGGAGAATGGCATTATGCGATAATTTATTTGTTCACCTGATGAACAACACAATGGAATGTGGGGAACGAATTTGCGCGAAGCAACTCTCTTGTGCTGAAGGCGTTTCTTTTACGAGCAGATTTTCTTTTCTGACCATTTTGAAAACTTGCTCTTGTTAATTGTGCAAATAGATTAATGGAGTTTCGCCTTCCAATTTTAACCATTTCAACGTCCTCGCTTTAGTTTATATAACATTTAATTGTTCAAACCAAACTGAACATGGAAGTGTATTTTATTTGGATAGAATATGAGTATTTTTATTGATTTCAATTCGAAACAATCCGTTCTGTTAATGGCCATGGGAGACAAATTTCTTCCGTTATAAATTTTATTTTGTACCTCATGCAGTAACCTTAAAACAATGTCAATGTCAATGTCAATTTTAAGGTAAGAAGCAAGAATCTCACGAAAATTTCATTCAAGCACTGGCTGAATAAATGGTGTCTGACTGTTTGCGTTAACTTAGGATATGTCTTGTTGCTTAGCAAATCCCAATGGAAACTACGGACTCTTCAGTTAATATTCTGATGTATCAGTAGCGCTAGAAATGAATTAAAACAAATATTGAAGAAAGCCAAACCTACATATGAATGAATGAATGAATGAATGAATGAATGAATGAATGAATGAATGAATGAATGAATGAATGAATGAATGAATAACTTTATTTGAGTGTCAATAGTGTTTAGCTAAAAAAAACTGGGGACACTATATAGAACAATTCAAGATAAAAATATATATAAAAATTTACAAATATTATAGTTTCAAGGTATGATAATAGGTAAAATATCACATTTTGAAAAAGTGGAAAATGGAGAACCTATAATTCGACAGGTTTAACAAAAAATATTATTGCAAGTTGTATTTTCGTTTATTATTCCACTATTTACATTGTTACTGTAATCTTGAAAAAGTGTGAATAAAACAAAATTGAAAACATTGAAATTGTTGCGTCTTTTCACCAGATAAGATCAAGAGAACGCGTGAAATATGACTATCACTATAGTGTCCTGGTTTAGAAACTGATCGAATACGGAAAATAGCAAAATAGCAGGGACATTTTGGAGTGGAATAATAAATCCCTTATTCGATGGTTTATTCGATGATTTTACCATTTGTTACAATCGATGTTCAGAATAACGTAAAATCCCGAAAAAAGGCCACCCACATGTAAAACGCAAAAATCTCTCCGATAATACCCCTTCCTTAAAGAATATCAGCCCATGGGCTTATATTGATAGTTAGCTATATAAGCCTCTTGTGGTAGAACTTGTTTTGCATATTATGTCCTTTATACAGTATATATATTGTATGCTCAGAGACTTACGAAGCTCATTTCACGACTGAATAACTTGTTTTTTGTTTCATATCGTTATTTTTACCAAGATTTAACAAGCAGTATTATTTTACGCGCCAAGTTTTTTTCAGACGCAAAATAAAATCAAACATTTTTGAAACGCAAAATTCGTTCTGAAAAATAAGCCAAAAATAAGCCCACCCGAGCCTTGCAGGAACTTGTAGTGAGTACGGGGGAGGGGAGGTTTGTGGTATATCAGTCTAACCAATATACCCCATAATTAGAACACCGCAGAAATTAAAGAACATATGCCGTCTAGTTAAACGATAAATGAAAGAGATTTTAAACTTTTAACTTGATATATATTGTGTTATCTCCAAAATATAGCAAATACTCATATTTAAGTAAAAATACCGTATACCAGGAGCATAGTATAGAGGTTGTTCCCTCCTTAGTCAGCCCACTGAGGGAACAACCTCTAGGCGGAATAATAACGTTAACGAGGATCGAAATGCACCAATAGCAACGAACCAAGGTGCTACATATAGCGACACATAAACAATTGACCTCATCGCCTGATGAAGACTAGCAGTAAAGCAGTAGAAACGTCGCGATCAACATCTCAAAGTGACTCCATCGTGAGACAAACGATTAAACGTTCATCTACATCTAAAAAAAGATATCGCTAAAAGCATGCACAAAACCGTTACTCGTGGGTGCAAGTTATGACCTTGAAAACATCCATGCGAGGAACGTTTTGAGTCGATGTCGTTTGAATTTGTGTGATTTTTCAACAAATTATATATTAAATTGTTCCATATGGTCGAGACTTTGAACTTATCAAGCCCAATTTCCAATATGTCATTTCTTTCATGATTCTTGATTAGTACATACATACATCAATTCCATTTGGAATGTCTTGTCCTTTACGCGGTCCTTTTTGCAACTTTTGTCTGAACCGACGATGGCATTTTCATTATTTTAACTAAGGTTTTCTGATTCTTGTTATATATCTACGATCGTTCAGGGACTTTCAGGGTTGTAGTACTTGATTTGAGCACACTACAACAATAAACACAAAAAGAGTGTTCGTTTTCACATGCCTTTTATTGTCTTACAGGCATTTACATCTTTAATATTTGTCCATTGTAGTTTGAACCCAATTAGCCAAATAACGGACTCTGGCGTAGACGCCATATTTCCCTGGAGAGGCACATCCGCTTCCCCACGATACAACACCCTCGAGGAAGAACTTTCCGTTGTCTTCACACACCATGGGTCCCCCTGAATCTCCCTGGCACGAGTCTTTGCCACCCTCCTTAAGTCCAGCACAGATCATGGAGTCGTGGATTGATGATCCATAGGCCCCTTTGCATGAGTTTTGTGAGACAACGGGGACAGAGACTTGCATGAGTTTTTTAGCTAGAGAACCACCTGAGGCCAGTGTTCCAAATCCTAACAAAATAGTATGTGAAAGAACATAAATAAATGATGCATGGCCACAAAGATCAGGACGTTTCTTTAGTAGGCATAACACACGTTGTTGTTTCAAACCTATATAATGTTGTTTCAAACCTATATAATGGAGATGTCTCCTGGAGAAGTCTTGTCAGTTTTGTTTGTAATTAACCACCCCAAAAATGTCTAGGAACACAGATTTAAACTTGCGACATATTTAAATTCCGTGTTGACTTGTCACTTGATTACTGTAATCGCCAATCATTAGGTGATTGTAATACAACATACAATGTGAATTCATTTTTATTTGAAAAGCAAGCAGAAACAAGAACAACGTAACAAAGTCTGGTTATGAAATGTGACTGTATAACTAGGACGTCGAAATAGTATTCGGTACACTCAAAAACTGTCCCCTTATAGGTTTCCCTTTAACAGAGATCATAAATACAAAGATTATATGAGCGTTGTGTTTGTGTCCACTTATAGGAGATGTCCCCTAAAGGGGCACTATCATGAGCATCACGTCAACAATTTGAAAGCCAAAAGACATATTTACATCAACGGAAACCTAAAAATAATGGTCCAGTTTAGTTCAAAATTACTATACTAGTGTCTGAAGCTATAAAAGGAGTGCTATCACGAGTTACCCAAGCATGATCTCAATTTGAAAAAGTCGGGCAGACTTTTCAAAATCTGCCATTGTGTCTTGGAAAAATCGTTAAAAACTAATTACAATTAGGTCTCCCTTCAACAATCCACTCGATACCGTTCTTTTGATGTTCTAGGCGCATTTCGTGTATGGGCGAAGGTACTGAGTCATAATTTTAGCGCTGTTTTGACCGAAAAAGCATCACGCTATAAAAAAAGAAATCATAACCCTGACGGAGGTTTGGATCCGACCCGGTATGAATTGTCAGAATTAAATTTTATTTATCTGTTTACTTTTTAGCTTTTGTTTATATCGTATCAACGAGAAAGTGTTTGATGTAATTTACAAACACTGAATTTCGTCATGAAACTCGTACAAACTATTTTGTCTATTTTTCTTAGATATATTTCCACTACGCAAACTCTATGTAGATATTTCATTCCCTTTTAACTCTGTGTAGATATTTCATTCCCTTTTAACTCTATGTAGATATTTCATTCCCTTTACCGCATCGGCGTTTACTACGGTCAAGTAGCTCAAATCTGCTGTCTATTCCGAAGACTAAAACGACTTTTTATGGCGACAGATGTTTCTCGGTTATCGCCGCACCAAGGCTCTGGAACGACTTACCAAATGTCATTAAACAGTGTTCCTCTGTTGACTGTTTTAAATCAAGATTAAGAACTTTCTTTTTAAGAGAGCGTTTTTAGATTAGGGTTTTTATGTACAAGACTGTAAAAAGCATTGAGACCTCGTTGTGATGTGAAATGCGTTTTTAAGAACCTGTTTATTATTATTATTAACGGACCTTCCCGACGTTTTAGCTGAAATATTTAATTCCTGTTATGGCGAATTTTTAGGTTTTTCAAAGGCTTTTCATTACCTGTAACCCAGCACATCTTGCCATCCGAAACTTGTTCACTTGATCCAGGCAAACAAGCTAGTCCAATTTTTTCGCCAATTTGAGCAGGTTGACGCAGTTTCAACAAAGAGATATCGTGAGCCATACCATAAGGTCGTTTGTAGCTATGGTGATCAACAATTCTTTCGACCTGGTAATCATTTCCATCGTTGCTGCGATAATGTGCTCCAAGTCTGCAAAATCAAGACACATTCAATGGTATTAAAAATGTTCCTCACTTCTTCTCTCCTCTCTTTTCCTCCTTTTTCATTTCCTTTCCTTTACTCCCAAGAACACAGTGATCCCGGCCAGGGCTTGAACCCGGACCGCTTGATCCGTAGTCCAGCGCGCTAACTATCAGGCCACCGCGTCTCTGACACAATCGTCATCGATAACAAAATTATCGTTTCTGACTGGTTCCCCGCACGCCTATTTATTACATTATTGGAGCGCAAGTTCAAATTGGAAAAATTGGATCGCTGTATTGGGACAACACAGGCGCTAATCCAGGAAAAAACTTGATCGGTTTACTAGAGTATAAGCGCCCAATCTATGGAAGTCCGGAGGCAAACGTTTTTAGATTTCTCCCCTCTAAAATTATATTTCCCTCGATTTTGAGTCATATGGAAAATTTGACCGATTTCCGTAAAACGGTGAAAGCCGGTCTGGATCCGCGCCTTCAATCTACGCCATTCACGCGTTAATTTCGTGCACTGAAATGGGTCCTTTTTTGCTGTTTCTCTACTGTTTGTAAAACGTTAACTGATGGAATATCACTAAAAATATGTTCTCTCAGACTTCCTATCCTCCCATCGTACTCATGATTAAATTATTACTCCCTGAATTACAATACTCCACTCAGTCCAATTACTAGTACATAACACAATGCTTAAAGAACTTACGTTACTTTAATTCCTGAGGCCGATTTTCCTGCTGTGCAGTGAGCAGCAGTGACAACCCACTGTGGATGAACCAAAGTTCCTCCACAAAATCCAAAATTCCTTGACTTGATCAATGCTTGCCATGGCCAAGCTCCTTTGGGGGCCTCGGTACCACCAACAATTCGAGTACTGGGTTTGTATCCACATTTTCCTGATCCTCCGTTTCCCCTCCGCCACCGCCACCGCCGCCGCCGCCGCCTCCTCCTCCGCCGCCACCTCCTCCTCCTCCTCCTCCTCCTCCTCCTCCACCGCCACCGCCACCGCCACCTCCACCGCCATCACAATACTCACAAGTCTTCTTGCAATTTTTCTTCATGTGATCTATCCAACCTTGTTTTTTGCAGTAACTTTTATAGTCTGCGCAATTTACAGTGATGTCTTTACAACCTAGAATACAATTGGAAAAGAAAGAACATGATATAGTGATAACAACGAAGTTGGTAAAATCTATAGTTGCAATATGTCATATATTGTTTGGCAGGATTCACTGATGATGTAGAATCTTTACGATCGAGCCAACCTTGAGCAGGTGTCGTTGGTTTTACAAACTGAAATTAAATAAACTAAGGAAGAAGAAGAAGAAGAAGAAGAAGAAGGACAGTCTCCTATATAAATCGTACAAATAGCAATCGCCAGAAAAACGAGTTTCCGTGTACACATGCTCCACAATTCCACAGTTTTGTAATTTACCTAAATGTTAATAAGGTAACAATAGTTTTGTAACGTACTTTCTCCTCCTCCTCCTCCGCCGCCACCGCCACCGCCACCGCCTCCGCCGCCGCCGCCACCATCGCAGTAACCACAGCTCTCCATACAGTTGGTTTTCATGTATGCTTCGTATTTCCCTTTGCAATACCCTTTGTCTGCCCATCCACCGCATTTATCTTTTTTTTTGTCCTCGCAACCTGAAGACAAAAGTTGCACCCACTTAAAAATAATCGACCGAGGGCGTATATACTGTACAAATATAGATTTTGTGTGATAGACAAGAAGCGACTCTAGGTTATAATTTACATGCGGAATTATTATATATATAGTTACGTTTTCCATTTACTGTCCTTTAAGTTTAACATTAATAACCGTAAATCGATTAATATATTTTTATTTCAGAATTTTCTATTCGAAGTTGTACAATGTTCTGTGAGGATGTTATAAGCGGAAAAGGGAAAGAGGACTTAGAACTGGGCATTTATTTGTTAGCAGACAGATGAGCCTATATTTAGTGGGAGGGAAACCTATAAACGGTGACTTAGCGGTATTTGTAGCAATCACTATAAAGCAGAAAAGAGAAAAGGGGGGGGGGGGGGCTTTTTATTGGGAATTTATTTGTTCGCAGACACTGGACGGGAGCTTATAAACGGAGGGGTTTATAACCGGAATTTCGCTGTGTATTTCGGTAGCAATCATCATCCTGCATTTCAGTTAAATTGAGTGTACGTACGTTCCACAATTCTTCAATTTTGTAATTTATCTAAAGGTTAATTAGTTAACACGAGTTTGTAACGTACTTCCCCCACCGCCGCCACCGCCGCCTCCACCGCCACCGCCGCCTCCGCCTCCGTCGCCACCGCCGCCTCCGCCACCTCCGTCGCAGACTTTACAGCTTTTCTTACAGTTGTCTTTCATGTATGCTTCGAACTTCCCTTGGCAATACCCTTTGTCTGCCCACCCAGGGCAGTTGCTATTCTTGTCCTCGCAATCTGGCGACAAAGAAAAAATAAAAGTTACACTAACAGAGTTAATGTCAGATGACGTCATAACGTTACCGGCCTTTTGCTGGGTCAGCACAAACATAACGTTGCCATGGAAACTCGTGTCAATACACATTATTAATTTTCTCACAAATGTTATTTTTAAAGTTTGACAACATACCTCCTCCGCCTCCGCCACCTCCGCCACCACCTCCACCTCCTCCACCTAGAAAATAAACAATAACCACAGCTGTTAACTACTAGACCGGCAAACTATCCTGTTTAGTCATATTCTTGATTATCACAAAACATTTTATGTTTACACAAGTACACATACTGATCCCCCACCCCACCCCTTCACCCTACTGTCTTTTTCTCACCCCATTACTTACCTTGGATGTGACCGTTGATCCAATTTATGTAAGAGCTAACACGAGAGTACACAGAATAGGTGTGGCCCGGGCATGTTCGACTAGTCACCCACGAGGCCGCGCCACGGACGACCCATCGATTACCCTCCTTGCACGACAAGGGACCACCACTGTCGCCATTACATACGCTGCTTCCTTTGCCTCCAACACAGATCATGGAACTTTCGTCAACTGATCCTCCATTTGTTCGTCGACACTCACTGTGAGACGCCACTGGAGCCGAAGCTTGTTTAAGGCGAGGAGCAAGTTGGTTGTTACTTGGGTTGATTCTTCCCCATCCTGGTTATAAATAACAACGATGCATTAAAGGGACACTGTCCTGATTTTAGCATGATTTTGGGAAGCTCAGAAACATATCTAGATCATAGGAAGTTGATCAATAATGGTTTGATTCTGTAGAATAACACTCGACAAATGACAGGAACCCATTAGGAAGTGAGGATGACGAACGACAGCGAGGATGGAAATGGATTGCAATATGGATTTTTGAAAAAACGTCAGGATGTCAGTTTTTCAAAGTTTCAAATTTGGCTTGGAAATCTTTGAAATTTTGCCAAAATTTTGTTGCAGTATGGAATTTCTTGAAGAAATTGCTTTTTATCATTTAGTTAGAGTTTATTAATTTCTTATTACATAGATTTAGGGACCATTTCATGCATTTATAACAGTTTTGAGCAAATACGCCGGGACAGTGTCCCTTTAAGGGGGAAAACCTTAACTACAAGGACGTTGTTATATAACAAGACTTCTTTTCTTGGGCTTCCTAACATCCACGGATATGCTTTTTGACGTGTTTCTTCTAAGGTATTTTTAACTTTTTCGAAATAAAATGGGATAATAAAAGGGATGCCAATGGTTTAACCCCGGGGGGGTACTGAAGAAAGTTTTATACGGGGAGGCTCCGCCCCGAGGTCCAAACCCTTACCCTTTTATATACCATTTCTGACTGAAAAGGTAACCCTTTAATATACCTTCCATAGAAAATCGTACCCCTTTCACATACCTACAGTTGAAACACTGCATCCCTTGTACGACTTTTACTAAACTTTTCGCTTGGATAGCCCCTTAAAATATTGGATGAATCAGCCGTTAGGTGCGTCTGTTCGAGATATTTTGAAAGGCCCTTTTAAACACCTAAATGACAGTTTTCTCTACCCTTTTCTATACTTCAACTCATGAAATCCCTATCCTTTCCTTTCATATACCTCGAGCCTAAAAAAGGACTCCTTTTGGGCGGAGCCTCCCCGTATAGTCCATTATAGGTAGTACCCCCTCCGGGGTTTAACCCTATTCTATCTGGGCTTTTTTCGTTCATGAGCCTTTTTATTTCGTTCAGCATGGAGTAATTTAGTCAACAAATTAGCACGTATAGGTTTGTGGGGGGATCAGGCAGGTGTATGTTCACAATTCTTGTTTCCATCCGCAGCACTTAACTTTCTATTATAAATTTCTGGTTCTATATCTAAATACTCATGGTCGCACTACTTAACGTATCGATACTGCTAGTAATAATAAATGAATGCGACTTAAAACAGCGATATTTCTGAAGCTGTTTCTGAGTCCAGTTTGATTTATTCCAAACCACCACGTGCTTTAAAAAGTTACCTGTTACATAACATGTTGTTCCTGGACTGACACGTGACCCATGTTGCGGCAGGCATATCGTGTTGATTTTCCCACCAAGAGTTGCTGGTTTCGACAATTTCAACAATGCCACGTCATGACGTAAATGCTGCATGCTGAACTGTTCATGTTTGATGACGCGGGAAACTCGGAAGACCTCTCCGTCATTTGTTCTGCTATGTGCTCCTGTTTGGCGATAAACATTGGAAAATATTAAATGCTTCGAAGATACTACATCAAACCTTTATTAAGCGGTCCTGTTTTAAGCGGTCACCGTCTATGTAGCGGTCATTAGTGAAAGTAAACTTGACCTCTTTTAAGCGATCATCTCAATTCGTAAATGTTTTCCTTTCGTTGAAATTAATGTGGAGCCATCAATTGTGTTGCTTTCTTTTATCAACTGAAATTACAGAGTTTGTACATGTATTATTGTATTAAAAAAGGACCCCTGGAAACTGCTTCAGTATCCAATTTAGTTGAAGGAGTTACTATTCAATGATCGCCGAGGTACTTGGAAAACAAATATTTTTTGAATATAGTTTTACAACAATTTTAGACACATGAACCTTTTGCCGAGAAACGACGAGAACACTGTTTACAACACAGCAACATAAACCTACCTAAAGCCAGTGAATACCGATTAGGGTCACTACTCTGATCGACACAGTGTGCAGCGCATAAAATCCAAGATTCAGTGATAACAGTAGCACCACAAATGTGCCTGCCATTATATTGAAGGGACGCTTGCCAGGGCCATGAATTAGGACTTGCTTCCTCGCCTCCCACGATTCGGGAGCCAAATGGTTTCACACCGCATGCTGTTGAAAAATGAAAAATATATTTTTTGGCCCTCAAAACTCAAATTGGAAAAATAACAAGCTTTTGTACGCCTGGAATTATATTGCAATTTTTTTTAAATACGTCCGTAATATTATTTGCCGCGGATATAGGGAGAAACATTTTTTTCTTTGAAACATAAATAACGTGTGGCATGAAATTGCGCTAGTATATAAAACGATCTACCATCGTAAATAAGTGACAGCATTTTTTCTTACTAAGAAAAACAGTTTTCCCAAATCCAGTAAAACCGCGAACTCGCCTGAGCGATTCTCAAAATAAAACTCTGGCAAAACAAAAACAAACACAAAAAAAAAAAACAGTAAAAAAAACAAACACGAATTGATATTCCTCTTTGATAAAACAACTTCTTATGATTATCTCATGAAGATAACAAATTCTTACCTTCTATAAATGATGGCGTTAGGAAACACACCAAAAAGCTGATAGCGAGATACATCTTGCTTGTGGTGTTGTTAAATGCTGTACCTCTCCTTTTATCTTACATTTTTTTTTTGCTGTGACATAGCTGTGTTTAAGCTTTCCATTTGAGAACGTAAATTCAATATTCTTGTATCAACACCTTTTGTTGTCATTATAAAAACATTCTGTAAATAATTAAAAAAAAACCCTCAAACATAATTTGTTGTGATTGATGACGTCATCTAACATTTCGCGCGACAAAACCCAAATGTTATATTTAGTTATTGCATTTGTCCACCTGGATAACCTGACTTTTTCATCCAGTCTTTCTGTTTATTAAATACGTAAATATGTCCGGAATCTAAAAAGCTGTGTACAGACATTTTTTCAAAGGCCAAAGAAGATTTGTTTGTCTTTTTTTGTTCTGAAGGGAAAAAAGTATTTTATCCAGAGATGCCGAGAAAAATAAGTGTCAACAAGGGTTTTCATTTGCAAGATAAAGCAAAATAAAATGTTCTGTTATATTTTGTTCGAGAAGCATCAACTTTCTAGGATTCTTTGAGACTTTCTATATATATTTGTTAGAAAATAGCTTTTTTATATAAGTCGAAATTGTATAACATGGACACAATACAGAAATAAGATAGAGATTGCTCGGCCTGAGTGTACAAGAGAGAACCTTGATGAAATTGATGTTAAAAAGATGCCAAGAGAACAGTTTCAACATTCGCACAACATTTGTTAAAAGCAATGCTGCATGAAGTTTGACTTCCTTGAAGCTTGGATTCAATAGCTCTTCATTTGTCTATACTTTCTATTGCACTCAGGGGGAACTTGTTATAAATACATTGTTAATTTTACTAACCATGTTTAAAAACGAAAACAAGTTATAGTTACATAGCTGTGTTTAAGCTTTCCAGTTGAGAACGCAAATTCAAAAATTTTCTTGGATCAATACCTTTTGTTCTTATTATAAAAAACATTCTTTAAAAAATTCAAAGAAGATCACAAATCCTTTGTTGTGATTGATGACATTAACCCTTTCATTCCTAAGAGTGCCAAGTTCACAACCGAGGAGAAAATTTTGAATTTCATTTTGTAAAATTGTCAAAAAGACCAAAAATAAACAGCACAACTTGACAGTACTGCTCAATAGCTTTCATTTGAATGGTCACACACTAGGGCTTCATCCATAGACTCAAAAGGTACAACCACATTTATAGACTCAAGGGTTGACTCTGGGAGTGAAAGGGTTAAACGTTGGCAAGAGTAGACCTAAATCTTATATTTAGTTATTCCATTTGTCCACCTGGTTAACCTGGCTTTTTACTGAGCCTTTCTGTTTATCTAAATACGTAAATACGTCCACAATGCAAACAAGCTTTTTTTCAAAGGCCCAAGTATAATTTTTTGTTTCTTTTGTTCTCTAATTCTGAAGTAAAGATTGAAGTATTTATCCAGTCAGATATCCCAGAGGCGGATCCAGGATTTTTTGATAGGGGGGTCCCAGGGTTTTCCCGAAAATGTGAAGTAATTGAAGGAAAATTGTTGGAAGTAGACGGCAGTAGTAAAGGCGCGAAAGAGAGTGTTTCGGGGCCTCCAACAGAAAATATTGAGATTTTAGGCTCTGAAAAGGGTATTTTGGTGGATTCTGGAGATGGTTTTGCTATGGATAATAAAGAAAGCAAAACACCCCTAAGGTCTGATAGGGGGTCCGGACCCCCCCCCCCCCCCCCGACCCTCCCCTTGTATCCGCCACTGTATCCAGAGATGCGGAAAAATAAGTGTAGATAAGGATGGTCACATGAAAGCTGAAAAAAGAAAGAGAAAATCTTATGTTATATTATATTGTGTACGAGAAAAATCAACATTCTAAAAGGGATTCTTGGAGACTTTTTTTTTATTTGTTAGAAAATAGCTTGAGTCGGTGGTCATTTCGCCATAGGTACAACATTTGTTAATAGCAATGTTGAGAGTATGTTGCATATAGTCAGTTACTTCATTTAAACTTGGATTCTGAATAGCTCTTCAATTTTTCTATGCTTTCTATTGCACTCAGGGAGAACTTGTTATAAATGCATTGTTACTTTCACTAGCCATGATGTTGAAAAACGAAAACAAGTTATTGTTATATAGCTGTGTGTAAGCCAAAGTTTCCATTTGAGAACGTTTATTCGATAATTTCTTGTATAAACACCCTTTGTTCTTATTAAAAAAAAACATTATTGGAAGAATTCAAAAAAATGATCAATCCTTTGTTGTAATTATGACATTAAAAGTTGACAAGAGAAAACCTCAATCTTATATTTAGTTATTGCATTTGTCCATCTGGAGTAACATGGCTTTTCACCAAGTCTTTCTGTTTATCGAATAGATAAATACGTCCGCAATGCCAAAAAGCTGTGTACAGACATGTTTCCAAAGGCCCAAATTTATTGTCTCTTTTTTTCTGAAATGATGAAGTATTTATCCAAGTTCAACTTCCTTTAAACTTGGAGTCAATACCTATTCAAAATTTCTAAATCGTTTGCTGTGATTATAACATTAAAATTTTGGCAATTAAGGGTAGACCTAAATCTTATATTTTGTTATTACAGTTGTCCACCTGGTTAACCTGGCTTTTTTACCGAGTCTTCCTCTGTGTAAGGTATTGATATTTTTTGTTACTTTTGTTCTGAAACGCTCAAGTATTTATCTATCGGACCTATCGAGAAAAAGAACTCTAATTGATGAGGAAGCTCATTTGAAAGACTTGAAAGCTAGACATTCTAGAATTCTAGGAGACTTAAATTATATTGTTTAGAAGGTACCTCTTAATTTGCCTGAATCGGTAGAGTTAGTTTGAGATTGTATTACATGGACACAAAACCGAATCAGCGTTAAATTCGAAATCGAAACTTGAAAATTAAAATGTCGTCGCACAACGCTTCTTCCACTCTCGTACCCAGTCAGCATCGTTCCCCTTGACAAGCTTGCGCACTACCACGGACCACCGTGACATAATTATGCATAAAGGGCAACTAATAATACGGGCAACATTTCCTCAGGCCATCCTCATAAATTGTTTTGTTTCCATGCATCGCCCTCTCTCTCGTGAAAGTGGATCGGTCGGTCGGTCGGTAAAAAAAAAAAAAAAAAAAAAAGAAAAGAAAAGAAAAGCCGAGAAACGAAATATTGACAAAGTCAGGAGCCCATCACAAGGAGCGAGCAACTCCGACACTACGCCTATGTCACAGCGTTTTTACAGACCGATTTTATTTTAGATTCCTTTTTCCCGGGAAAATTTGTCTCTGGTCCCATGTGTAATATGAAATGAAATAAAAGACAATTAAAAAGATGGAGACCTAATTGAGGCCTTTGTTACGCGGTAACGCCAATTAATGATTACAAAGGAAAAACGTTTGATTGTCTGGCGGGAATACGAATTCGCGGGAAAAGCGAATCTAAAAATAACCTGGTCTGTAAAAACGCTGTGACACGAATCCAGTCCAGTTGCTCGCTCCTAGTGATGGGCTCCTGCAAAGTATACATAAATAATTCCAAGCGAGCCTTAATTATATCTTCCCCGTGACCACCATTTTGAAACGAGCCGATATCGTCCTGAAAAGTGTTCTTCGAAGACGTCATTACTGGGCTGATTTAGATGTCAGAGTGACTTTAAGATGTAAACAAAGCATATTTATATAAACTAAATTCGATTACGGCTTTATAATGACGGCTAGTTGACTTTCAAGTCATTTGAATATAATTATGTTATTATAAAAAAAGTTCGAATTTATCGTGCGGTTTATATTTTGGCTATTTGTCAGTTGCCGCCAGTTTGCCTCCATCCAGTCCCACTTGCCACTTGCGGAACATAATCAATCAGCGGGACGAGGAAGGCCTGGTACACAACATCGACCCATATAAGGTAGGGCAAGTTCTACAACCTAGCACAAGGTTACGTGGGGAGTTCGGGTGGGGAGCTCGCGTGGAGAGCTCTAGCGTGTGCTGTTTCATACTGGAACATAACATCCCTTTTATATCTATATCGTCTGAACTCGGTGGCAAATGTATATATATTCGTTTGTATTAGCGATGCAAAACAGCAACTTAGATTGGAATGTGTGCTGTATTCCAGTGTAAAACACCGTACATTCAATTCGGCTTTCAGTTCGGCTGTTCGGAATTCGTTCGGCTTTCGATTCGGAATACAATTTCACTCTAACGAACCGCGAAGCCTGGTAGCGACTTTGACTTGTTAGCAGGCCGCTGAAGACAATCGCGGACCGTCTGGGACACCCTGGGTGTTCCAGTTGGAATGTGGACTTTTACTGACACAGGAACAAACACAGGAACACAGATGTTTTTCCAGACGCAAATTGTTCTCATAGGAGCGCTACCCCTCATGGGTAATTTAGGTCCTGTGGCTTAATTTAGATAATGTATTACTAATATAATATTATTAACAATAAAACATGCAAACGGGTGATTGACAGTGTTGTTTTCTTAATATATTTTGGTTTAACTTTAATTTTTGAACAATAAATGTACTAACTTCGTTCAAACGAACCCATTTTTGTAAAGTACGTGCATCAGTGCCACACAATGCCGATGCCATTTTCGGGGGCATCAAACTTCAACTGCAGACATCGGAAGAACCTGCGTACGAAATCGCGAACGTGTCCATTTTCGTGGGATATAAACAATAACCGCCATTTAGCGCGAAAATGTGCACGGATATTTGTCCGCGGACATCTGTTTATCAAACACGTTTCAAAGGCTTTTTAAGTAATAAATTGATTTTTTTTTTCTATATTTTGTTCTGAAATGCTGAAGTATTATCTAGGAAAATAAGTCTAATAGATGAAGATGCTCATTTAATTGAAAGCTAGACATTCTAGGATTCTTTGAGAATTTAATAAATTGTATTGTTTAGAAGGTGGATTTTGCCAGAATCGGTCATTTCGAGATTGGTATTAAGGTGCGCCGACACGAGGGGTCACGTTGCAGGACATGTAGTAGCGACAAACTGTGTATTTGCAAACGCTATGATTTTGTCCCCGCTACATGTCCCCGCTACACGTCCCTGCTACATGTCCCACCAGTGTGTACTATACGCGATTTTTATCGCTGCTACACTTGCTGCAAAATGTCCCTGCAACATGTCCCAGTTCGAAATTGGAAATATTGACAACTAGCCAAGAAATCCCTGGCACATAAATTGAACACACTCGTAAAATAATCACAAACAATGCAATCGTTGTAATGCGTTTTATTTCCTCGCAAACGCCTTTTTAATAGCGGCTCATTGTATTATCGACCCATTCCCTCAAGAAACGCACTCTTGCGTAGACGCCATATTTTCCTGCAGAAGCACATCCCTCTCCCCACGATACCACACCCTCCAGGTAGAACCTCCCGTTGAACTCACACACCATGGGTCCCCCTGAATCTCCCTGGCATGAATCTTTGCCACCTCGATCGCGTCCAGCGCAGATCATGGATCCGTGGATTGAACTATACGCCGGTTGCATGTAGCTTGTGGGACAATTGGTACATCGACTTGCATGAGTTTGCTAGCTAGCGAACCTCCAGAAGAGAGTGTTCCGTAACCTGAAAATAGCACGTAAAAGAACGTGAATAAATATATTCCTTTCAATAATGTCCCTTTAGGTAAATAACGGCTGAGATACAGGAGGACACAAATTATACCAAACTGCACCGAATCCCATTAAAAAAATATATTAACCCACAGCCTACATTACCGTATCTGCGAAAACATCATCACTAGGACTTATAGATGCTTGAAAAATAAATGGAAATGGAAAATATTGTAAGTGATAGATACAATATGAGCGGCAGATCTGTATGAGCATTTACAATTGTAGATCTCATACAGATCTGACGCGAATATTAATGCGGAGACAAAGGCCAGGTATTCTCCCAGATTGGCCGTCGCGCTCAGATGTATGTATTGTAAGTAGGCGAGTAATAATGTTTATATAAGTATAAGTAATATACTGAAAGTATCGTATGGTATTGTAGGTTTAGTGTAAGTATTTTATTGTAAGTAACTGCAAGTAGTATGTATTATACGTGGCTATTAAGTTTTTGAAACATAAAATTCAAAAAAAATACAATGGTAACAATTATAGTCTTGATTAGACTACACAAAGTCTATGTAGTTTCATATGTAATTTTCTCGACAAATCATTAACTGCAGATAACCTTTCAGTTTCGCAATAACCGCGTGTTTAATAGTTCTCTTTTCAGTATAAAAATAAGTGTTTAGCAGAATTTTGAAGACATATATATCTTACCTGTAACCCAACATGTTTTTCCATCGGGAAACTCTTCCACTTGATCCTGGCAGACAAGCCAGGTTAACGGCTTTGTTAATCTGAGCGG
Source organism: Desmophyllum pertusum (assembly GCA_029204205.1). Taxonomy (NCBI): domain Eukaryota; kingdom Metazoa; phylum Cnidaria; class Anthozoa; order Scleractinia; family Caryophylliidae; genus Desmophyllum; species Desmophyllum pertusum. The sequence goes on from MU827328.1 coordinate 746,107, forward strand.
GCCTGCGCAGTTTCAACATGGCGATATCGTGAGCCATGCCATAAGGTCGTTTGTAGCTGTGGTGAGAGATGATTCTTTCGATCTCGAAATCCTGTGCTGTTCCTTCGTTGGCACTGCGATAATGAGCTCCAAGTCTGCAAAGTTAAAAGAAAAGTTTTTTTCATGAGAGACAGTGTTTCTTCGGGATATCCAAACACCGAGAGAAGAGTTGAAAACGCGACGCGTAGCGGAGTATTTTTGACGAAATTCGAGGCGTTTGGAAGCCGATGAAACACTGTCTCGAGTGTTTGATATATCTTCTCAAACTAAAACTAAAGAGTAAACGGACAAATGAAATCGTAAACATATATGGTAATTCTGTAAGATCAGGTATCCAAACCTCCGACACGGTTATGATTTCGTTTGTTTTAACTTGATGAATTATTAATGAGTTCTCAAAAATGTACGGAATTCCACGTTATTGTTTTGTGGAAGTCGGCCAAGGAGCATAGCGCACGCACAGAGACATTGTACTGCCCATTAAACCCACTTGTTTATCGACGTTGGGCAGGGAATTTCTGCAGCCTTGTCAGGCTTGAAATATATATATTTGATATGTAAGCAAATGTTTCTTGACTTTTGCCGAGCTACATATTTAAATAATCATTTATTCAGTAGATTCCTGAGTTTATGTGCTGCTTTAACTTTGACATGTTACCTTACACGAATGCTTGAAGGAGATTTGCCGGGACGCAGTGCGCTGCAGTGACAACCCATTGTGGATGAACTAAAGTTCCTCCACAGAACGTAAAACCAGAACTTGTCCTGACTTGAGCTTGCCACGGCCATGCTCCTTTGGGGGCCTCGGTACCACCAACAATTCGTGTACTGGGTTTGTATCCACATCGTCCTGATCCAGGAAAACGGAGGAGAAATGGAGGAGAATGATTAGATGAAAAAGTGATAACGAGGAGAACAATTACCTAAAATAATGTTGCGAAATATCATAACGTAAATTACTCTTTAGTTTGCTTTACTTCTTACATGCCCCGATATATTTAAGGATATAATCGCACATGGACATTTTCATCATTTATCTCATATAGGCAACTAACATTGTACAAGTAATTGAGATGGCTAAACGGATACAAATAGACTATTTAATGGCATAATAAAAGCATAAAAGGCAATAATAACTAAAGTTAATAATGCCAAATGACCTTATTTGCTTTGGATTCATAACAAGCTGGAATTATTTCGAACACAAAGACCCTTCATGATCTCCATATGCAGGCGCGTTTCCCACGGGACGGAAAACGAGTTACCCCTTCTCCCCCTCCCTCACCCCCCTCCCCCCAACAAAAGAAAAAAACTTGAGCACACCAAAAAGGCTTTTTGAGCAAAAAACTAAGCCCTGGACTTACTATACATTTTTTGTGAATCGCTTTGGGAGCTTGTAATAATAATAACTTTATTAAATTGGTACAATTACAAAGAAAATAGGCGCGCAGGGATCACAATGCAAAATCTGGCCGTTGGCCGTATTACGATGTGGCCGTATTAGAGGGTTTTTTATATACCAGAGATTAAGTGCAATTTCGCCGGATCAAAAAAGGTTTGCCGTAATAACGGGGTGGCCGTATTAACTGGGTGGCCATAAGGCGCGGTTCCACTGTTGAAATGAATATTTTTCAACTTTTCAGCTAAACTTTTTAATTAGATAAGCAAGAATATTAAACTGAAATAGCGTGTATCAAAAACTAAATAACCCACACCGGTAGGTGAAAAACCAAACTACCTGAATAAAGTATTATGTACGGTAGTTCTTTTAGCTAAAACAACTTTACCTTGTGCGAAACTTGCCAAGACAGCAACGCCCAAAACACAGAAAACCAATAAAGACTGCATGATTAACTGCACTGAATAACAGTGTGTGAAAGACTGACGAAGAAGCGTTCTGTTATATCTCCCTGTATCGTGAAAAGGGATTCAAGACTCAGGCTGGACAAGCACAGAAGGCAGAGTCAGTAAACAGAAACTAGCATAGTCATCAAAAGTTAGTTCAGAACATTTTTTCAGAAGATGAAATTTTGAACCTGGATAAATAGTGGCGGTGAAATTTAATATGGCATTAAACAAAAGTGTGTTATGTTATCGGGTGGTAATATATCGAACAAAGGAAATTCAGCACATCTGGGTGACCTGGATAAATGATAATTTAATAGTATATATATTACGTATTCGATTTTAAATTGACGATACCATTCTCTTGTATTGCTCCAAAGGGCACCCACTGAACAAACGTTCTATGAATTTGCACAACATTTTGGAGCTCACTTTAAACCTGGAATTTTAGCGAAGAAGAAGAAGAAGAAGAAGAGAAGAAGAAGAGAAGGACAACATTTATTTGTTTATAACAAGGCTCTGGTAAAAAAAAAAATGATTGTGTTTTAATATCTTTGGGTAAATAACTATTATATTTAAACAAATGGCTTAAACGTAATCATCAAAATATATCATTCTATTTACTCAGCTTATTCTGGTATTACTGGCACTCCGGTCACAAACAAAAGAAAACCTCTTGTATTTGAATGAACATCAAATGTGAAAAATTACAGTCAAATTATTATTTACCGAGATTCCAAAGTTTCAATCAACAAAGTCGTCTTGGTTTATCCAAAGTGTAGACGACGTTTTTTTCGGTTCTTTTTATTTCCAAGAACTGCAATTTCCACATGTAAAGTATTATATTTAACGGACCGATATAGCTACAATTTGGGCTGAAAAACTTTAACTTTTGATATAAACTACGATGTACAGAATCACCATTGTTGAAATGTAACCTGGAAACAACGTTTTTATCGCCTGACAGTTTTGAATGCGTTTGTGAGCGTTCTACTACAACACCAACCTGTTGTCAAAATTGGAAAACTAAGAACATGTGAAGAAACATTTCATGAGGCTAGACTCAAATCGTTGGTAAATAGACGTTCTTGCATAGCCGTTCCAAGATATACATTTATATAATTATAAAAAGTGTATATCATGAATGTCGTTGTAAAATAAAATAAAAAAAGTTGAGCCAATAGTTCATGTCCATCTGTTTTAGTTAGGATTGCTTGACGTCATTTATGAAGCAAATTTCGTTCGTCCGATCGACATATGCAATCATATTTCTGTCCAAGTACATTTAAAATATTTTGAAATTTGCGATGACATAATCTCAATTTATGCAACGGGGAATATAGCCTGCGTAGTTGGCGCGCGATGCAAAATTCGTAAGCGGCGAAGCCGCGACAGCGAGCGGCAAAGCCGCGAGAGCTGGACAGGGTCGAAAGACCGCCTGCTCTAATTCCTGGGGTTTTTGAATAGTCCTTGCACCAGTGCACGGGAATTTCGGATTGGCTGAGAGCGGTGTCACGTCAATCAAATGTTAGTTGATCCTTCTGATCTCTCCCAAGGGAAAACTTGCGAACTCAGTGAGCTGTCAAAAATTGGTCAATTGAAACTTCGTGGTCGTCTCAATTTTCTTCGTAACGCAATGGCGAGTTTGTATTCGATCTCACACGCTCGAAAGTTGTTTCTCGAAAATTGTTAAACGGATCGAATCGAAAAACATCTCTATCGAAAGGGGTTTTCAAAGCGCAGGACAGCTAGAATATTTGTTTCCTGTGTTTGTTAGGAACTTCGCTCTGAAATTTCCGGTGCAAGATTTTGCATATTTAACTACGAAAGCCAGTGTGTAATATTTCCCAGTGCTAGCATGTCTGCGGAGAAAAAAGCTGTTTCTCCGGAACTACCGTACCGTTTGACTCGAGAGAGGTCTCTTTGGAAAGCATTTTCAAAGCGCTGAACAGAAAACATATTTATTACGTGCGCCCTCCGAAGTTTACTTCCAAAATACCTGAACTAATTTTTCTGCATGAGTGATAACACCAAAAGCGTCATGTTTGCTGAGAAGAAAATAATTGACAAGTTTTCGATACAGCTTTCTCTCTGATTGGCTAATTTAATTACACCAAAGGAGGTGATAAAAGTGGGCAGCATTGAAAAACCCAGGAATTAGAGCAGGCGGTCTTTCGACCCTGTCCAACTCTCGCGGCTTTGCCGCTCGCTGTCGCGGCTTCGCCGCTTACGAATTTTGTATCACGCGCCAACAAGACCGCCAGCTACGCAGGCTACGGGGAATAGGCCTTATACATGATATACATGTAAGTCAGTTGCTCAGCATTCACCCCCCAGGCCTCATTTAGACGAAATGTTTCTCAAGCCTCTGGAACTTTCATACTGTTACTGAGGATTATTTTCATCTTGCTGCTTCGGGAATTCTTTCATGCACTTTAAAAGTGAAACGGGGGGGGGGGGGGGGGGGGGGGGGTGAGGCAAGGACTACACGTGTTACGAATTTTGACTCGTTTTTATGCATTAAACTATTTTTTCTTTTGTAAGAATCTTTTTTTATAAGAATATTGAGACTGGCGAAATTTTAAGAATATGCTAAGAATATACCCAAGGCTGAGACTTAGTTAAGAATGTTTGTCTGCATGTTGATAGAAACTAAAATACAATAAAATCACATAATTTTTCATTTAAAAGTATGGTAAATATGTACCGTGTATACTTCTTCCTTTTTCTTAAATCAAAACGAGTTTAACAAAACGATAAAAACTTGTACAGCTCAGGTAGTATTTTTTTTTTATACTGAAATACTTTATTCTGGATAACTTTAATCTAAGAATTAATTAAAATATTTTCACCCTAAAAGCGGCAGAAAAATAAACATATTCAGCCTGGGCATGAAAAATATACATTCTTATATAAAAAAGTGTATTAAGAAAGTGGCGTTTGTGCAAATTGCAAGAGAATCACGAGAATACATATCGTGTCTTAATCCCGTGTCTTAATCCCATGATTTTGTTGTTGCGATATTCAAAATAGACAGCTTTTAATTCTGACCAGAATGAAGTTAGGTTTTATCCAAACCTCATTGTTGTTGTTTACAATTTTGAAAATTAGTTTAGGCAGAAACTTGATTTTGATCGATTTTTAGTACTGAAAGGGTTAATATCTGCTAAGAAGTCAGTCTCTGGCACTTAAATGAACACACTCCATAAATAAACGAAAACAGTAGTGGATTCGTCTTTGCAAGCCTTTTATTGAACGTCTTAGTATACATGCGTTTTGTTGTTTTAATATCTGCTCATTGTATTCTCAACCCATCGCATTAAGTAGCGGACTCTGGCGTACACGCCATATTTCCCTGCATCAGCACACCCTCCGTGTTCCCCACGAATACAACACCCTCGATGAAGTACTTCCGCGTTGGAATTCACACACCATGGTCCCCCCCTGGAATCTTCCCTGGCATGAATTCTATGCCACCTTGAATCGAGTCCAGCGCAGATCATGGAGTCGTGGATTGAACTGTAAGCCCGTTTGGCATTTAGCTTGTGGGACAATTGGTACAGAGACTTGGGGCCATGAGGGACGTTGGGTTGATGAACCACCTGAAGACAATCTTCCAAATCCTGCAAAAAAAAAAAAAACAAGACATGGACGACAGTCCAAAAGTCCATAAAGGACTCTTATTTACCGCACGAGAACGATAAGTTTAAAACCTGTTTCCCCCAATTCCAATTCTAGACAGTGCCTTATCATTGCCAGCCAAGACATAACTGTCAGTTTCCGTAGCATGAAGCGTCTCTGAGTGTGGTTAATCCTCTTGTAACGGGATGCTATGCCTATCGCATGTTGCCCCAGCCTCATTTTTTTTCAGGTTGCCCTAAACGTTTTGCCAGCAGCCATGATACTCCTCGGTCGGGAGGAGAGCACTTTGAGATTAAAGTGGTTTCAGAGGCCAGGGCTCGACCGGTCCATATCACTTGATTCGGAGTCCTCGCGTATTAAACTATTTGAGATTTTTTGAGATTAAAGGAGCTATGTCCACGATGTTTGGAGTCATTTTTCGAGGGGGGGGGGGGAGCTGACAAAAGCACCTTCCCCAAACTGAAGAAAGTCACAAAATAATAGTGTTTTTACTAAGGTAGAACACACCACCAAATAAGGTAATAATAAAACCAAAACGAGGAAACAAGGATGGATCGAGGATGGAAAGCAAGATTAAGATGGATTGCGAATTGGCAAAACTTTTTCAAGATGCGCCAACCCGTGGACGTAGCCTTCCTTTAAGAGGCTGTCTCTGTTTTAAAACCGTAGGCTCGCTTACCATCCGCTTGTTCGGGAAAAATGAGCCCACGCTCTCCCCAGAGCACGGCTGAGTCGTGAGCTTGCATTGTTAATTTCACCAATGAGAAACGTGGCCTGGCCGAATCGGCACGGCCATAAATTCTCTTTTCACGGATGCAAAGCAGTTTGTTTTGGGCCGTCGTCGATCGTCGTCAAGAGACATTTAGCCTTGGAAACTCTCGAAGATATATGCATAGGAATCGTTTTAATGTCATTTAATGGGCAGATGTCTTTGTAAATTAACCGAACAGGATGGATTTTCATCCGCACCAAGGAAATACTCACGAACTGCGCGCTAAGCCGGGAGCGAAGCCACTACAACCGCACAAGGCAACTAATAGAATCCAATTGGACATTCTACATGTAGCTATACAATTCATAAAACAGTCGGTAAAACTTTGTGATGAATTTAATCTGGGATTTTGATGTAAAATCGTGTGGTGCCAGAACTCCACGTCTCTGGCGAAATTGCTCAAAACATTGTTTCTTGTCACGCACTGGGTCTGTTTACATCTTGTAATATTTTTTAATCCCGGGTTTTCAGTCATATAGTCTTTCACAATAAAGGCGAGAAATCAACATCCTTCGCGGAATATTTCTGATCAGAATTCCTTTCTTTCGAAAATATAAGAGACTATACATTAATAATAATAATACTAACAATAAATGAATGTCACGAGCCGGAGTAGCGTTACATAAATTACTTTTTTTGATTACGTCACAGCCGAACGGCTGTTCGCTCGACAAGGGGTGTTATGCGTACCAGCCCGTTCTTCTCGGGAGGAACAAGACCGGACTCGAGATAGCGGCCGAAATCACCTATTAAAACCGACCAGTCGATTTTTCTTCGAAATTTGGATTTTTTCTCATATGCTGGGATTTGAAGCCTTTTAACCCAAAGTAATCACTAAAATGAGTTTTTATTTCGATCAAAAATTCTAACTGGAGCTTATTTATGATCGATCAAAGTTTGGGCGGTTGGCACTAATTTCGGGCCCCCCGGAACTGCAAAAATGACGCATATTGCCGTCGCCGTAGAAAAACATAAAATATTCGTCCTAAAGATCAATCTCTTTTTTTAACTATAGATCATATCATAGGGGAAGTTTGCTTCAGACTTTGCATGTAGGAATTCAATTGGTACTTTGCGCGGCGGTAAAAAAATTAGATTTTCTTACCAACACACTAAGCGAGTTTTTTGAACGAACACGAAAATAGCTCCAACTTTTGAGGGCAAATTTTAAAAAAACTGTGGCACCTGTTTCAGATGCTAACAAAAAAAAAAATACATAAAAACCACAAAATAGAAATGACCGTTAATTTGCGAAACTAAAATAAATTTGTGTCAGCACACTACATTTGCAACTATCACAAACTGTTTGGGAATTTTGGGGGAAATTCGAAAAGAACCAGGAACGAACACATTTCGCTCTCACAGTGTTTGTTCGGAGAAATCACTTTACTATAATCTCTTATCTGGCTTTCTGATTGAATTTTTTTGGTCTCTTGCAGTAATCCTTTTGGATTCCTTATTTGAAGTAACGTCAGAACTCTAAACGTGTCCCTCCAGCTATATCGTTACCAACTAAAAAAGATTTACCGGTAAGGCATACGTTCCATCATTGGATCTGTATCGCGAGTGGGGACGTCACATCACAACCGTAGCAAGCAAACTCTTTGCATTACTGACCATAATTGTTTCGAAGCCGCTTTGATGATGTAAGATTCAGTCTTGAATAGTTTTTGTAGAGGACATCTTGACGACTGACTAATTACACCACATGAACCAGTAATAGAGAGCCGCGCATCGAGATGGATGGAAGAGTAGGAAAAGAGTGAAGTGGCTGCGAATGTGTTTGATCATGTGTAATCGTTCCCAGTCCCACTTGCGGGTTTTCCCCGGATGAGTGGCGCTGTGGTTGCATTTTCAGTATTTATACCAAAAGTCAAACACAATTGTATGTGTTGCAAACGTGAGATGTTGCTAGACAAACGTTTTATTTTAGTGTGGTTCTCGGGAAACAATAACAAGTCTTTCTAGTTCTATGTTTATGTAGTTTAAGCAGTCTGAAACATGTGCCAACATTTTTTAAAATTTGCCCTCATAAGTTGAGCTATTATTCGTGTTTTTCGTTCAAAAAACTCGTTTTTTCTAGGTGTGGTAGAAAAATCTAATTTTTACCGCCGAAGTAACCACAATATAGAATTCTAATTGCAACAGTTGAACAAAGTTCTATGATTATATCTATAAGATTAAAAAAAATTTGGGAATCTTTAGGACGAATATTATTTTTTCACGGCGACGGCAAATGCATCATTTTTGCAGTCCGGGGGGCCCGAAAATTAGTGCCAACCGGCCCAAAAACTTGATCGGATCAAAAATAACCCATTTAGAATTTTTTATCAAATGAAACTCATTTAGTGAATTACTTTGGGTACAGCTTCAAAATCCAGCATATGGGAAAACCAAATTTCGAAGAAAATCGACTGGCGGTTTAACAGAGACAGCCTCTTAAAGTGGCCAGGCGGGGCAGGGCTCGACGGTCCATATCCCCTCCCCCTCCGGAGTCTCACGTATTAACTTTTAGGACACTTAGACCTAGCACACGATAACCCAGATTAAAAAAACAATGAAGACATTTGTGATGCTGTAATATACTTACCGTTACTCCGTCCTTACATATTGGCCCTATAACAGTAATTTCTACCATGGGTTATTGTAATCCGACCATTTTACTGCGTGAAAACGCTTTACTAACACTGCCATATCGGCCAAAGGCGAACTCACTCTTTCTGTTCTTTTCATAACAGGATTACTTACGTACTTATTTAAAAATGTAGAGTGTTAATATGCTCTTGTGTGATACGATGTTGCTTTCATTCGAAATCGGGACAAACAAATGATAGTTTTTCCAAAGGAAAAATAAATAATGTGTAGTGAGCCACCACCGGTTGCTTTTTTCACTGTTCCGTCATAAGGTTTCAAAATATATATATAATATATATAAATGTAATAAACCCCGAATTTTTCAAACAATCAACTGACCTTAACTGAAATTATTTTCAGTTGAAATTTTCAAATCCTAACCCCTCGTGCCAAAACAAACAAAAAAAATCCCAAAAACTGTTCCTAATTCAAATCTCAATATTCAATTATACCTGTAACCCAACATCTCTTCCCATCTGGAACTCTTCCACTTGATCCAAGGCATACAAGCCACGTTAACGGCTCTGTTAATTTGAGCGGGCCTGCGCAGTTTCAACATGGCGATATCGTGACCATTCCATAGGGTCGTTGTAGCTGTGGTGAGGTATGATCCTTCGATTCGGGAATTTTTGTTCTGTTCCTACGTTGCTTGTGCGCCTGTGAGCTCCAAGTCTGAAAAAATCGGGAACAATCTTCGTAAGAATTGTCATTCGATCACTTCCTTTACACTTGTTTGACTTTTATTAGTGACTAGACGTAGTCCTCATTTGAAGTATTACAAATACAAATCCAGGGGGGGGGGGGGGGGGGGAATAGAAAGCCGGAACTTTTCTTGAGGACATAGCGGTGCCGGGTAACAGACCAACAGTGTGAATCCTGTGTCAATCAAGCCGTTGCTAAGAATGATGTCCACCCAAACTTCATTGTTTTGTGAATTTCTTGCCTGACAAGCTTTTTTATGTCAAGAAGTTCCCGTGGGACAATCGTCTACGGCGCACACTCGGTTGCCCGGCACCGCTAAAGTCCGTATTTTTATAACCAGTTATAAGGAATTCGAAGTTTCTATGATAAGCGACATAGCGAGGCATCCTCGTATAAACGTATATCCTCGATTAAGCACTGGGGCGCTTAATTATTTCAAAGTAAGGTTTTCTGCTGTCACGGAACTCCATGATTAAAATAACGTACAGCTCTGTTAATCTGTGTACATTTTTTTGCCAGAAGTCTGGAGTAGTTTCGCCTTCTCTTACTTCGTGTATTCATTCGTTTGGTTATATGATTCTTTTGGGCGTTTATTCGAGGAGGGGTGATTTATCGTGGAAATACGGTATCTGATACATCTATTTTCGTCTTGTTATTATTAACTTAGTCCTGATCATTACTTTCAAACTCACCTTACACGAATACTTGATGGAGTGTCTTTCGAGACGCAGTGAGCTGCAGTCATCACCCATTGCGGATGAACAAAGTTCCTCCACAGAAAGGCACGATACTGGAAGGTGTCGTGATTTGGGCCTGCCACGGCCAAGCTCCTTTGGGGCCTCGGTAACACGCAACAATTCGTGTACTTGGTTTTGTATCCGCATTGTCCTGATCCAGCGTTCCAACCGCCTGCGCCACCGCCTCCTCCGTCTCACTCCGCCTCCTCCGTCTCCTCCGCCTCCTCCGCCCCTCCGCCTCCTCCGCCTGCGCCACCGCCACCGTTGCCGCCGTCACCTCCACCGCCTCCGCCCACATAAGTTGCAGGTCTTCGCGCAGTATTTTGTCATATAGTCTTTCCACTTTTGGCAGATATGTGACCATTTTTGGCAGTCACTATTGATGTCTTTGCAAACTGGAATAAAAACAAAGAATAAGAAGGATCTCGTACAATTTTAAAAATATGATTAGGTACCTTTAATACAACAACTCGTATCATTACAGTAATAAGATAAAAGCATACGAATTCAATATGATAATTTGACACTGAAGAAATTGTATATCTCATAAACAAATCTAACGTCAGGCGCTCGCCCTTGTACGGGATCCCTTGGTCACGCTTCTTGAGGTAAATGTGTTAGATACAAATAGCGGCTACTAAATTAGCGAATTTAGTGATGTCATAAAGAAAATCCATAATTTAAGTATTTGCTAATAAATTAAAGATCGCTTAAAAGTTTCAGTTGCCATGAGAAACACCAAAATCACTAAAAATTAGAAAACATTGCTAAATCAATTACAGTTGAATCTCTCTACAACGGCCACCCTGGGCGGATTTAATTGGCCGTGTAGAGAGGTGACCGTTGCAGGGAGGTTTTCAATAAGAGCGAAAAGTATAGTAGACGTACGATTGGACGAAAAATCCTGGCCGTTGTGGACAGGTGGCCGCTGTAGAGAGGTGGCCGTTAGTGGAGGTTTCGACTGTATTCGCTAATCTTAGGAAAGAAAATCGCTAATTTAGTTACCGCTAAAAATATATGTAGTAAACTGTCGTGATTGTCAAGCATTGGCAAGCCTTTACAGACGGTCGCTCTTAAACATGTAAATGATAAATATTTTTCATTTCAAAGAAAAATCCGCCCACGACAAACGAGACTTCATCATATGAATAAAGTACGTATTCCCAAAGTTAAAGATTCCACAAATTCAGCATACTCACTCATAAAATAGGTTAAAAACAAATTTGAATTATTTTACTGTAATCTGGTATGTATCTGTTGCTAACTGCAACTTTACCTTGGCCATGTGCGAAACTTGCCAAGACAGCAACGCCAAAATACAGAGAACCACTGACGACTTCATGACTAAAAGCATCGTGTGCTAGAAAGCGTTTTACGTTAAATCCTTTTATTATAACGTCATAGCTGTAAGACGCAGGCTGAACAAGCAGACAAGGCAAACAAGGAAGTATCAGTAAATAGAAGCTAGTATAATCACGAGAATTCATTTCAGAGCATGACTTCAGAAGATATAATTTTGAACCTGGATAAATGGTGATAGTGAAATTTAATATGGGAATAAAGAAAACTGTTTATGTTATTGAGTTGCAATGTATCGAACAAAGAGAATTCGGCACATCTGAATGGCCTGGGGTAAATAATAGGGAATTCATTTCATAGCATAACTGCAGAAGATGGAATTTTGAACCTGGATAAATAAAATAGTGCAATTTCATTTATGCGATCAAATAAAAGTGTTTTTGTGTTATTGTGAATTCAACACATCTGGATGACCTGTGTAATGATAATATTCTTAGCAATATTATGCTACGTTTCTTCGAAAGTGAAGGCGGCTCCGGCCGCTGAGGTGAGATCCGGTAGGCTTCGTCAGGCCGGCGCCTCATCGACCGACCTATTCTACTTTTAAGAAATATCGATGAATTGAGTTACCACAAAACATTTTGAATTCATTGTAACGAAAACCTGAGATTTTGGTGCCTGAGAAGGAATAGAGATTTGTTTACTTACCTGAGGGAATTATAGTTACTACTAAAAGGAACTGAAACGTTGCTACGTAAAACTAATCATTTGTTTTTCATTCTGCAGTAGAAGATTAACCTTGAGATAAAATAATTTTATTTGCGATCTCACATTTGATGTTCAAACAAATCCAAGGGTTTTTTCCTTTTTGTTGGCGACAGGAGTGCACTAATACCAAAAGAACACCGCCTTTCATAATGAATTTATCGCGTTATTTGTTTGAATAAAATAATTATTTTACGCAAAGAGAAACATAATACTTGTAGCGTTTTGAGCCATCTGTTTTAAACTGCATTTCGTTATCGAATTTATCTTTTACTTGCAAATATGCGCTAAAAGCAAAGATGGAACTCTATGTATGACATCCAAAATCCCGGGGGGAGGGTTCTCCTCGAAATTTGTGGTTGGGGCGACGCCCACTTCTTTGAACCCTTACCCGTTGGTCATTCGACGGTCTCGTGTATTTCGCCGCTAGCGACGGCATTGCGAAAATTACAAAAGGTGACCGGCAAAAAGATCACCCACAAGGAAAATCACCGCGAATCTTTATGCATTTATGAATCTTCAAGAAAATTCAACCCAACTCCAGGTAAATTGCGTACTATTGTTTGTTTTATTGCACCCGCTTACCTTTAGCCGGCCCTAGGATATATCTTATAAAAGGAAAACTCGACGTGCATTCATTTTGGTTTACATTTTGCGATGTGTTTAGCTATAGATTTTAAAGAATCTCGAGTCAGCGATTCACAAAATATATAAGCTTGGTTTAATGCAACAAACATCTCGGCCACAGTAAATTAACTTGCTTGGAGTATTAAAATGCTGCAAACAGCAAACTGAAGCATACAAGTCTACTGTAAAAATCGCTGGCCTGTAAAAATGGTGGTTAGCTTCTGGCCTCGCTTTGCTGTCGACAAAAGAAAGTGGGTCGTTTCTTGGTGTTGCGGATGTTGCGATCGCCAAATGACGTAAGACAAAATTTCAAAAGATACCCACACCACAACACAATAACTAACCAACAATGTTTCCGCAACACAAGAAACACCAAGAAAGTGCGACCAGATTCGTAATCATAAGAGCCCTCCCTAGGTTTATAAATGTCTGGTGAACAGACCAGACCAGGGTCTCTTTTCTCTCGATCCAGGGGGCGGAACAGAGAGACCCTGCGAACGAGGTTGTTATGGGGAATAATTTTTATAGCTATATCGTGTTAACACTCCAACAATAAAATTCAAACAGTGGGTTCATTTGTAATGCATTTTATTTATTGTTTTTACAGGCATTTTCTTCCTCAATTGCTGTTCATTGTACTATCGACCCATGACTTCAAGTAACGGACCCTTGCGTACACGCCATATTTTTTGGTTTGGCACATCCGGCCCCCACGATACAACACCCTCGAGGAAGAACTTTCCGTTGTCTTCACACACCATGGGTCCCCTGAATCTCCCTGGCACGAGTCTTTGCCACCTTCCCTGAGTCCAGCGCAGACCATGGAGTCGTGGATTGATGATCCATAGGCCTGTTTGCATGAGGCTTGTGAGACAACTGGGACAGAGACTTGCATGAGGACGCTGGGTGATGAGCCACCTGAAGACAATCTTCCAAAGCCTATAATCAAATTATAAAAAACGTTAACGCGTAACTTGTCCATAATTAAACACTATTATTATTGCAAGATTTGCCAACAGGATAGGTGAACTGATATACCGTTCCTTCTTAAAGATATCCTGTTAACCGTATTTAGACCGGGGGGATATCTGGCCGCACGGTACTCTCTTACAACGACTAGGCGGAGGATACACTGTATTAATATAACTTGGATAAGTGAGTTTAGTCATGGTAAAACTAGTGTGACTATTGCTTTACATTCCGTTTAGACCATTAATTTCTTAAACGTTGCCTAAACTTTGTTTAAATATTCGCCCTAACCGTTTACGACTCTTTTGTAATATTGAAGCAAAAGCCTCCAAACTTTTTTAATTACCTAAAATGTATTTAGCAACAATTTTGGTATGACATGTCATTGATCACGGAACTTGCTGTTACCATGGCAACCTTTGATAAGCATGTTTTCCAAATCAGGGAATTTTCCTGTTTTTGTTAACGAAAACAAGACATTTCTTGCAATATGTTTTTTTTTCATTTTAGATCATCTTAGCATTCTTGTATTGGTTTTAGTACTTTCGAGGCATTTTTGGTGCCCGCGCTGATTTCAAATTAATCGTACTTAAAGAGCATTCAAGCAATCGTACACTTTCTCGCGTATCATTCTATAAAATCTTTCTTCGATATTGCATCAGTTGGTTGGCATATAGTCGAAATAAATACGTAAAAATTAATTCAGGATGTAATGCCTCAAAGTCAATATGTCATCATTACCTGTAACCCAGACATCTTTCCGTCTTGAACATTTCCACTTGATCCAGGCAAGCAAGCCAGATTAACAGCTTATTAATTTGAGCGGGCTTGCGCAGTTTCAACATGGCGATATCGTGAGCAATGCCATAGGGTCGTTTGTAGCTCTTGTGAGATATTATTTTTTCGATTTCCATTACCTGTTCTGTTCCAATTGCTGCCTGTGCGCTTGTGAGCTCCAAGTCTGCGAAATTGAAAATATCGTATCATATGGAACACTATCTAATATCCAATCAGAAAGGGACGATTTTATCGGTCAAAACAGTTTTCTCCGCCAACAATCACTCTTTTCTTATATATTTTCGTATGAAAGTTTATCACGAGATAAACTTCATTTTCCAATGTAATCTAACCCTATCCTGCCTGGGGGGGGAGGGAGGGGGGGGGGGGGGGGGGGGCAGAAAGTGCCCGCGCTGACTTCAAATTTATCGTACTTAAAGAGCATTCAAGCAATCATAGCCAAACTTTATGACTTTTCCTAAAATCTGGGAACATGGCTTGATGTTTCCCATGGCAACCAAGTTTTGACAGGCCGTTTTAGCCAAATTTGGTATTTTCAGCTTAATTTGCAGTTTTCATGAGATTTCCGCTTTCTACGAATAGTTTCCTCCACAATCTTTGCAAATTGTTGCCATCCTTATATTGTTTTCGATGTTTTCAAATCAAATTTGGTGATTTTCTGACATTTCTGAACAATTTACAAATCCAAGATGGCGGATCCAAGATGGCGGACATTTTTAAAGTATGACGTTATTTTGGCGTGATATGATATAACAATTGATTCGTGAATGCTTTATACACCACATAAGTTTCATTTTTATAGCACAAATAACTTTTGAGATACTGATCGTTTTACCAAATTTGTTGTTTTTTAGCTTAATTTTCTGTTTTCATAAAATGTTTGCTTTTTACGATGAAATATTTGCAAAATCTTTGCCGTTTTAGCATCTTTATATTTTTCTTTATTTTGTCAAAACAGATTTGGAGATTTTCTGACATTTCTGAACAATTTAGAAATCCAAGATTTCGGATCAAGATGGCGGATTTTTTTAGCGTATGACGTCATTATGGCGTGTATGACGTCATGATTGACACGTGGCTGCCACTAAAAAAATAAACATTTTCGGATGCTTTACACACCATGTAAGTTTCATTTTCATAGCGTCAATACTTTTTGAGATACATAGGGGGCACTATCTGCCCCCCCCCCCCCCCCCCGCCCCCCAGGCTCAGGATCGAAAAAAAAGCCCAGGCAGAATAGGGCTAAAGGTAAACAGTAACCTTAAGACGTTTCGCCTCAATCCCTGATTGTTTGGCTCGTTACCAAGCTACCTTACATGAAAGCTTGAGGGGGATTTTCCTGGGACGCAGTGAGCTGCAGTGACAACCCATTGTGGATGAACCAACGTTCCTCCACAGAAAGGAAAACCGCTACTTGTCCTGAGTTGAGCCTGCCACGGCCAAGCTCCTTTGGGAGCCTCGGTACCACCAACAATTCGTGTACTGGGTTTGTATCCGCATTGTCCTGATCCACCGCCTCCGCCGCCACCTCCACTGCCGCCACCGCCTCCGCCACCGCCTCCGCCACCGCCGCCTCCGTCACAGTGTCCACAGCTCTTCTGACAGTTTGTTTTCATCCATGATTCGTATCGACCTTTACAGAATCCCCGCTTATTCCAGTACGAGCAGTGTTTATTTTGTCTGCACAACCTGGAAAGTATGAAAAAGAAAATGAGAGTCATGTGGATAGGAGAAGGGGTAGATAAAGGAGATAAATAAGGAGAAGAAGGAAAAGGAAAAAGAAAAGGTGGAGGTAAAAGAAAAAAGAAGGGAACAATTAGCTAAAATAAGGTTGCAAAATTTGAGAACATAAATTACCCTTTAGTTTGCTCTACTTATACATGTCCTGATACATTTTAGGATATAATCACACATATACATTTTCATCATTTATCTGTATGTAGGTAGCAACTAAAATACAAGCAGCTGAGATGGCCAGACGGGTATAAAGCTCGAATGAAATAATAAAAGCATAAAACATAATAAGATATTGAATTTACAACCTGCTGGAATCAATTCGAACAGGAAAGTCCCTCCGGGCGAAAAACGGGGAGGTGCGATTGAAGCCGCGAGTAAAAGTCTACAAATGATCTAACGTTCAAACCGATGCTACTATTAATTCAAACCAAATATATTGCAAATTACTTAACTTGAATTCAAACCAAAGCTATTCCAAATTACTTTCTTGAATTCAAACCAGAGCTATTCCAAATGTCCTTACTCGAGTTTCAAACCAAAGCTACTGTTCCAGTTGTGCGGAATGTAAAATCTTACGCAGGAGGCTCAAACATTGCCAAAATGCTTGGTCATCG
The DNA here is from genome assembly GCA_029204205.1 of Desmophyllum pertusum. Classification (NCBI taxonomy): domain Eukaryota; kingdom Metazoa; phylum Cnidaria; class Anthozoa; order Scleractinia; family Caryophylliidae; genus Desmophyllum; species Desmophyllum pertusum. Next base: position 763,287 of record MU827328.1, read on the forward strand.
CCATCGTTTCTATTTGACTTTGAAAAATTCTCAATGATCGGACAAGGGTTCCTTTCGTGTCCGAAAAAAATTTAATAATCTTGGGGACACGCTTTAAATTATAGTTCACGCAGACCGCAATTAACTCTAGGCCCGCTTCCCAATCATATATATTATTATTTTGGCAAAAGAAAATTTAGTTCATTTTCAACTTATTTTTTTCTTTGTTTATTTTTTTTTTTTTAGTCTCACCTATTTTGTGTATATATTTTAGTAGTCACGTCTTTTCCAATTCAATTTATCCATGAAAGGCTGTAGTCCTGACAGCCGAAAGCTTTTTTAATTTTTTTAAGTTTTTAATTGTATATAGCCAGAGAACGTTTTTTTAAGTTTTTTAATATGTTTTTCCTGGCTACGGCTCTTCAATTTTTAAATGTTTTCCAATTAAGTTACTTTACGAATCTGGAAATAATTTGCCTCCGTGTATCTAAAACTGAGCAATCTTTTGAATTTTTAATTAACCTTTTTCATTTAAAAAATTAAGCAAAATAAAAATTTTTTTTTCGACTGAACTAAAAACCCTTACTTTTTCAAAATTAACCTAACCTAATTTACCATTACCTTGTGCGAAACTTGCCAAGATTGCAACGCCCAAAACACAGAGAAACACGGAAGATTGCATGATTAAACTGAATAAAATCAGAATCACGGGCTATGTGAAAATGTCTCTGCTTGATCTCCTTATATCCCGAACATCATTTTTGTTGTAAGACTCGGCCTGAGTAAGCAGAAGGCGAGCTCATGAAAGAAGCTGCATAGCCATCAAACGCATTTCAGAATACATTTGAGGAAGAATTATATTTTGGATCCTGGTTAAATAATATCGATGATATTTTCATATGCGATCAAACACAGTGATCTTCCTTTTTGTGTGGCCATTAAAAAAACATTGCAATTGAATCAGTTTCGTTTGGCGATCAAATAGAAGTGGTCTTCCTTCTGTTTGTGTCAATTAGGCAATAAACCAGATTTCGAAACCATCAAATACAAATTTTCCTTTGTTTCTATGGCCTAGACAATGAACATTGAATTCAGAACATCTTGATAATCTGGGTAAACGGGTTTGCAATCGATGACAAAGGGCTTATTTCTCAGGGGCTCTCAACGTTTCTATTTGCCAAATGGAAGTGGGCCTGACGTGACTCCCATTATAAAAGTGACGGGGGTGATCATCCCGGCTAACTTTTAGGGGTTTAAAAATTCGAGGTTTGGTTACCGCTTAGCTTGGGTGTTAAATCTAAAATAACCACAGTTCGAGTTTATATCGCGGTACCTTAAAGGTTATGAAGCCAAAATTGATATGAGAGGAACGAGTTTTTTTTTTTTAGTATATTGGTATATCTTAGGGGTAAAAAAGAATTCGTGCCCAACACCCACAAAACGTAATTGTGGTACATTTTAGGGGTTCTAATCAAAATTTCCCTCCCCACCCCCGCCCCATTTTTATATGGGAGTGCACCGGGCACCCTGGTTTCCTCTGAGCCATTGAATTAAATTAACAGACTTGAACCAACCCCTACTGAAACTTACAGAAAGCACATAGTTGGGTATCTTTGTTTTTGTTTATGGAAAATTGCACTAGCACATCATTTATTGGCATCGGCAATTTGAATGTTTTTTATTTCCCGTCACAAATTAATACAAATACATATTGGAAAGTGTTACAATAAAATAGCTTTGGGAGGAAGACTAAAGAAAACCCTCACGGGTTTTACAAAAGTAGTCTCCCTGTGAGTAACTTTTAAGATCTATTATCTTAATATTATTATTTATTATTATCTAGCAATGTTTCTGCTAAAGAATATAAAATCGCAGATATATGTAGCTCTTAAAATACCTTTTAAAAAACGATATAATTTTTTTTTTTTCACTTTTTTTTTCATTTCCAGTATGCGTGGGGGTTATTCCTTTGCTATGATCACATTTGTGTGGACAACCACGGGCCATACAGAAAAAAACCTTGTTTTAGAACTAGGCGTAAATATTAATATCTCATCGATTCCCTTATTTTTGATTTGTTCGTGTCATTTTGACATTCAGGTACAGACTTTTCTTTTGTGTTGCTTTGTGATTGAGACTATGAAAGTGAAGTTTAATTAGCTGAACAATTATAGTTCAGGGAGAATGCAATGATTTTCCCATGATGGAAAAGAAAAAAATGAAAAAAAAAAATCGGTTTTTCTCTGTAAATGACTTTTTCATGAAGCGATTGAATGAAACAGTCAAAATAGTTGTAGAAATTTGTAATTCTGTTATTACATACACCTTATACATTATAATTCCGCGTGTTATATTTTTTGATTGCGTTTGTGGTAGCTGCACAGCCTGTGTATTGGTTTGTTGGGCGAAATTTTTAACCCTTAACTCTACAACTATTTATTATACAGTTTTTTCTGTAAAAATATTTTTTTTGGTCCACCCCGCCCCCCCTCCCCCCCCCCCCCCAGTGGTGTGCGCAAAGTCCCGACGCTAAATCTTGTCATGAGCGGGCTCAATATTCGATGAGAGCACATGTGAAAGTGAAATTAATAAGTGGGCGCGAGCTCACTGATTAAAACTCTGATGACTCACAGCTGTGTCGTTATTTACAGTAGAACATTTGTACAGATTTACATGAATACTAGAATTTCTACATCCTCCATCTGTGGGTGACACTTGTGTGATAACCTTATTTGCGTGAAAATTCCGACTATTTTAGCCGGAAAAGGCTTTAAAGGACTGCATCGTTCACACAGCTGGGCGCAGCCTTAAAAAATTCGGACATTTTTTTTTCAAGTTTGTCGTTTTGGACATCCGTCTTAATCTTCTCTCATCCATTCAAACCATCTCGTTGTTTCTCTGTTTTGGGTTTATTATCACCCTCTTTGGCATTATTTTTCTACACTTAGTAGAACTATTCTTTTGAGGCTTTTACTCTCTCTTCAATTTGAGAGGTGATTTGCTGCACTTCGCACAAACAAATGACTTAACAAGTTGTGACATGGACTCCTTTAATTTTATGGGAAAACTCACCAAATTTGCGCCAGCGCGGATCCAACTAAAGTCCAAGCTCCCGTTAAGCGGACAACCGCTCGGGAAGAGAAAAAAATGGTCCGCAATCTGGCCATATCCGGAGCTGACACAGTTTCGGGAATAGTGTATAAGGTAGTTTGTGATGAGCTTACTGAGTTCAAACTGGGTTTGTCCCCGGAGGCGTCCTTAAGTAGAGCTGTCCGCTCACGAGAGTGTCCGCCTCAGCGGATCTTCGACTGTATGTAATAATATTATATACATTTCCTTTATCATTTTTTCGTGTAATCAAATCATGCATATTTTTCGGTTCTTGTCTTTGTTTTCTTTTTAAGTATGATAATCTGCAAAACTTTAATATGACAATCAGCGCTCCAAACCCCAAGACCGCCAGCTACGTAAAAAAGGCTAAGTGTCTGCCTTCGCCGTGCTACGTGAAATCTCTCTCAGTGTCAGGTTTTTTCGGTGCTTTCCGACTAGTGCAGTGCAACTTTGCCGGGCGGACCGCAATAACAGGTCATGGCCCATCGGAAGAACACGATGGCACTTGAGAGGGAGATTATCAAGTCAAATAATACATTAACCTATTAGTTCAATTTTATTCTTTTTATCGCGCCTGTGTTTAACCCTGTGTTATTAGTTTAGTAAAATCTCGCAACCAGCAATGTTTTATATTAGGTATAAGCACCCCGGAGGCGAACAGTAGTGTCTTTATCCTGCAGTAACATGACGTGGTTGTTTAAAACCGGGGACTTCCAAAACTTCATATGCTTAATCTGTTCAATCTGACCTCTTAAAATCTTGAAGTTTTTTGTTGTTTTAGACGAAATGAATTGAAGCTAAAGTTCAGCCGTATCTTTTCAAAATATAAAGGACATCTCATTAAACATTCCATTTTTGTATTTTTCCTTTACCAATTATTAAAACCGCCTATTCTGCCGGTGGGGGGGGGGGTGGGGGGGGGGGGGGGTGGGGGGGGGGGGCGGGGGGGGGGGGGGGTGGGGGGGGGGGGGGGGGGGGGGGGGGAGGCGTGGGTATGGGGGTGTGGGTGGGGGGGGCGTGGGGGCGGGGGGGGAGGAGGGGGGGGGGGACGTGAGCAGAAAACCTGCCCGCGCTAGACTTCGAATCTTATCCGTTACTAGCGAAAGACAGTTCATTCATAGCAATCATACCAAACTTTATTACCTTTTCGGTCATAAAAATTATCTGGAAAACCCATTTTGGTTTTTGCCAGTTTTTTTTTGATCACGTGACTTGATGTTCCTGGCATAAGTTTTTGACAGGCCGTTTTAGGCGCCAAAAAATTTGGTTATTTTTCAGTTTAAATGTCCGTATTTCATGAGATTTTCGTTCCTCGCTTTTATATCGATAGTGTTTCTTCCAAATCTTTGCATATTTGGCATCCTTATAATTGTTTATCTTCGATTTTTTCAAATATCAAATTTGGTGTATTTTCTTGACATATTTCTGACATTTGAAAATCCTAAGAATATTGGCGGATCAAAGATGTGCGGATCACGTTGTACGAGTAATGCACGTTTATTTTCCGGCGTGATTTAAATTTGATTCCTTCGTAATGGCCACTAAAATAATAGGTTTCATTTTTATAGGTGCCAGTAACTTTCGTTGCATCCTTTTACTCTTGTTGTCTGTGTATATTATAATATCGACTCGAAGATCTCGCTGTTCGGAGTCCTTTGGACTCCTATCTTTTGGCTGTGATTTTTTAGCTTTATTTTTCCCAATTTTTTGGCTTGCTTTTTACGATGAAATCCTTTCCAATAATCCTCTTGGCCGCGTATTTCTAGCGATCTATTAATATTTTTTCTTGACTTTTTTTTTTAAAGGCAAAATTGTGGAACTTTTTCTGACATTTGCTGAACAATGTAGAAATTTCCCAAGAAGTTTTGGATCCGCCAAGATGCGCGGGATTTTGTTAAGCTTATGACGTCATTATGGCCGCGTTTATGTACGTCCATAATTAGACAACGTGAACTGCCACTAAAATAATGATTTTTGGATGGGGGCTTTATTTACACAGGCCATGTAGTTTCATTTTTCGTAGCGTCCGATACCTTTTTCGAGATAGCATGGGGGGGGGGGGGGGGACGTGGCGGTGGTGTGTGGATATGCAGCTCGTCATGTCGTAATTCCATGCTGATCGGGGGGGGCGGGGGGGGGGGGGGGGGGGGGGGGGGGCACTATCTGCCCCCCCCCCCCCCCAGGCTCAGGAACGAAAAAAAGCCCAGGGAATGGGTTAATGAGTTTTTTGAAGGGAGAACACGATATTCTTGGTAAATTGTCATCAAAAGTGATTTTTCTCACTTCATATTCAATGCAATATAAGTTTTCCTAATGGCAAAGAGGGGTTTTTAAAATCGTTCAAATTGGGCCGCTGTCTGATCTCTGAGGGGATCTTTTTCCACAGAAACAGATCTCCTATAGGTAAGCTAACTTTTTGGGCATATTTCAGTTCTCGGTCTGGGAATGTAACCAATTTGACTCAGAGTTTCTAAGATTATGTGTGTGTACATTTGAAACATTGGTAAAAATCTGCCTAAAATACAATGGGGAAATATTATTATGGATTTTATACATAATTACAGCCAACTGTTTTTTGTCTTTTTTGGTTTTTCTAACCTTTCCCAGCGCCAAGCTCATCCAACAAATATCACTCGAGCGAAATTAGAAAAGGTGACAATTCTGGCAGCCCAGCTTTTGGAGTTTTGTCTGAAAGAACCATTGTCAATATTGTTCCCCATTACAGGAATACAGTAATTGAAATAGGGCATTACAAGTGCCATTACTTGTCTTTGATACCTTTAGCCCCAGGGGGGGCTAGCAAACGAGGCCTGGGACCTAGTATACATAATTGACACATTTAAGAAATTTGGCCGAGCGAGACTAAGTACTGGTTTTTGTTAAAATAAACATGGCGGACGATGGCGGACATGACGTGCGTTTGTGTTCGTTCAGAAATATTTTGGCGATTCCACGTTCAAACATATATTGGGAACGATTCGGTCGCTGTTTAACTGAACTTTGGTCATTGTGGGACACCATCGATGAAAATTCCACAGCAAACTCCCGTAGAGGTACGTTTCTCGAATGATTGACAGATTTCTTTACTTGTGCGATCATGTATAAGCGGAAAAGCGGCTAAGATCAAATGGCGCTGCCTGCCCCCCTTGCTTGGACCCTTTCCCGTCGCAATCGTGAGTCAGCTATACACCATTGATACTTACTGGTCTCCATAAAGTGTCTTATCGTTCGAGGCGAACGCATTTTGATCATATTTTCTGAACAATTTCCACTGGTGATTTTTCCTTAAATTCTCCCGACTTGTAGGCTTCATTGGGTATCGGTAGCGATATTATGGAGAGCAATTTGATAGCTGTTGTGTTAACACTCCAATAATAAATGCAAACAGTGAGTTCGTTTTGTAATGCCTTTTATTTTATCGTTCTTCACTGTAATAATATACATACAACAATTTCCGCATTTCTGATTGGCTGAGAAGATGCTAATTTATCCCAAATTGAGTGCAGAAAGTTGAAAAATTGACAGTGCCAAAAGTTGAAATTGTTGAAAAAGTTGAAATTTACAGTGCCAGAAAGTTGAAACTAAGCACTGGATTACGGCAGCTTGATTCGGCCAAACAAAATGGCGGACAATAGTGAGACAAAATTCAAACTATAAAGCATAATTATGATGCAAAGACGTGCAAACAATGCAAAATACAGAAATAACAGATTATCATAACAAAAGTGCCAGAAGACGAGGGATAAACACAAAAGCCGCGAGGACAAACGAAAAACACGAGCGTGGACGGCATGCAAACAAAATCTTCGTCGAGAAATACAAGTTTTTAAATTGTTCTCCAAAGCGAAGCGATAAGAAGGGGGAAACATATAGCTATACAAACGGAAACTTAGGGATGAAAGGTTCAATCATTCTGCTTTTTACAAACGAAAAAGCGTAGAGACTTCTGTAGTTGCTGAAAGAAAAGCTCGTTGAATATCAAAAGGTTGAAAATGCAAACTCTAACCTGTGCATCGTCCAGTGAAGATACTAAACTCAGGCAGAAACACGGAGTTGTACATGGATGTCCTCCTCTGTTGAAAAAAGCCGTTTGGTGGCTTTTAAGCTCAATATTTTTCTCATTCTGGTTTGAGCATCATGTGCTGAAGGTCGCTCAAAAAAAATAAAGCCGGTGAAGCTTGAAGTGTTTTCTGATCGGCGTTCTGTTCGGCGTAGACAAACTAGCGGCACGGAGTTCGTGGAATTTCTCAAACCCACCGAAAAAACAGTTAAGCCTAAAGGCGGCAACAAAACCTTGGGAATTGTCATCTTTTGCATGTAAATTCTGGTTTTAAATTCGACGAGGAATTGAAGATGTGATGGATTCGTAAAAGCTTCATTCATGCAGCTCTTGCAGAGAGTGCATGAACATTTACGCATGAATTAACCACAGGTCCCCAAGCTAAAGATAAGAGTAACAGTGTCACGGTATAAGCGGTATTGTGTTACAAACGGCTCGATTTATAAGGGTTTGTATGGGAACGCAACGGTTATGTTTTAGAAAGATATAAAATCGAATGTTTTGTGAATAAAAACGACTTACCCTGTTGCTGTGTTGTATTCTTTGTAGTTTTCCAGCTTCTCAGGCCGGTTTGAGGCGATTTAGGCGAGTTTTAGTTTTCGAGGTTTTCCGTTAATATAAATAGGGAAGGTCGGGAAAGAAGATTTCAATCCAATCACTCGAAGATCGATAAATTCCGTTAAAATGCTCAAATCGCATCAAAAACTTCCACCAGGTAATCTCCGATAAGCGAATGTTCCCTCTGGTTGTATTTTCGGCTTCCAAATGCCGTTCTAACTGCAGATAAACTTTCGTCAGTTCGACACTCGCGTTTCCTGATACCCGTTGGACGTTTTGAACCACACACAAAATGGCGTCATGTCGACAAATCACCCTACGCCGGGGAGGGGCATGGGCCGTATTGTCATCCATACAAAATGACACTGCGGGGCCCGGAGAGGGTCGATTGTCACAACTGACTTTCAAATTGTAATTCGAAACTAAAAGTAAAGCCTTATTCTTCTAGCCTGAGATCAGCCGGCTCCTGAAGCGACTCGGCTCGCTTCGCTCGCAAATTTTTATTCAGGAGCCTGATCTCAGGCTATATTCTTCAGGGCCGACGGATTAAAAAGCAATTTCTATGCTGTTGAGTATCTCCATAGATTTATATATTTTCTTCTCTGCTTGCTATTTTCGAAAACATTGATTTGTATAGGTAATCGCATGATTTCGAGTGCAATTTGGAATAAATGAGCACGAGTAAATTTTTCAAAGCTAACTAAATTGCACGAGCCCGTAGGCGAGTGCCAATTTGTGGTCTTTGAAAAATTTACGAGTGCTCATTTATTCCAAATTGCACGAGAAAAATCATGTGATTACTTGTTAATAATATACATACAACAATTTTTGTCACGCTGTGATAGTTTTCGTGACCACATTCTAATGTCAAGCTCCTTTAACTTTATTGGCTGAAAAAATTGACATGTTAATTCATGCGTGAATTTTCATGCACTCTCTGCAAGAGCTTGTATGAAAAGTTTTTAACGGAGTCCATCAAATCTTCAATCCTCTTCAAATTAAAGCCTTAAATGAGGTTTTGTTGCCGCTCTACGTAGGCTTAACTAATTCTTGGTGGGTTTGATAAATTCCACGAACTGCATGCCGTGTTTATCTACGCCGAACAGCACGCCGAGCAGAAAACTCTTCAAACTTCACCGCTTTTTTGAGCGACCTTCAGCACACGATGCTCCAGCCAGAATGCCAAAATATTGAGCTTAAAATCCGCCAAAAACGGCTTTTTTCAGCAGAGGAGGATATTCATGTACTACTCCGTGTTTCTGACAGAGTTTAGTTTCTTCACTGGACGTTGCACAGGTTAGATTTGCCTCTTATAAATGCATTTTCCACCTTTTATTAAATATTCAACGAGCTTTTCTTGCGGCAACTCCAGAAGTTCTCTAAGCTTTTTCATTTGTAAAAAGCAGAACAATTGAACCATTCATCTTACGTTACCGGTTCATAGGCTGTCTGTTTCGTCGTTCTCGTTTCGCTTTGGAGAACAATAAACTTGTATTTCCCGACGAATATTTTGTTTGCATGTCGTCCGCGCCGGTAATATTTGATAAGCTCATGTTTTCGTTTGTTCTTGCGGCTTTTGTGTTTATCCTACGGCTTCTACACTTTGTTGGTAATCATATATTTCTGTACTTTGCATTATTTTTCACATCTTTGCATTTATACGGTAATTCTGCTTATTTATACGTTTGAATCTTGTCACACTTTTGCGCGCCATTTTGTTTGGTCGAATCAAGCTACTGTAACTGTCAATCATTTTTAATTTCAACTTTCTGCATAATTTAAACTTTTTGCACTAATTTCAACTTTCTGCCACCTCATTTGGGATAAATTAGCATGCTCTCAGCCAATCAGAATGCAGAAATTGTTGTATGTATATTATTAAGTCGATATTTATCTGCTTTTCAGACGGACGGATCGATCGATTCCTCACTGGAATGTGACGGTTGGTCACGGTTTTAGCTGTCGACGTTTAGGCTGGGAAATTTTCACGTGCTGTGTTTCCGATTTCAAGTGACAATCGACCTCTCCGGGCCCCGCAGTGTCATTTTGTATGGATGACAATAGCTGCCATGCCTCCCCGGCGTAGGGTGATTTTGTCGACATGACGCCATTTTGTGTGTGGTTCAAACGTCCAACGGGTATCAGGAAACGCGAGTGTCGAACTGACCGAAAGTTTATCTGCAGTTAGAACGGCATTTGGAAGCCGAAAATAAACCAGAGGGAACATTCGCCTATCGGAGATTACACTGTGGAAGTTTTGATGCGATTTGAGCATTTTAACGGAATTTATCGATCTTCGAGTGATTGGATTTGAAATCTTCTTTCCGACCTTCCCTATTTATATTAACGGAAAACCTCGAAAACTAAAACTCGCCTAAATCGCCTCAAACCGGCCTGAGAAGCTGGAAAACTACAAAGAATACAACACAAGCAACAGGGTAAGTCGTTTTTATTCACAAACATTCCATTTTATATCTTCTAAAACATAACCGTTGCGTTCCCATACAAACCCTTATAAATCGAGCCGTTGTAACACAATACCGCTTATACCGTGACACTGTTACTCTTATCTTTAGCTTGGGCGACCTGTGGAATTAAACACGTCAAATTTTCATCCAATAAAGTTGCAGGAGCTTGACATTTAGAATGTGGTCACAAAAACTATAAAGCGTGACCAGAATTGTTGTATGTATATTATTAACAAGTAATCACATGATTTTTCTCGTGCAATTTTGGGATAAATGAGCACTCCTAAATTTTCAAAGACAACAAATTGCACTCGCCCTACGGGCTCGTGCAATTTAGTTAGTCTTTGAAAAACTTACTCGTGCTCATTTATTCCAAATTGCACTCGAATCAATGTGATTACTGGTACGTATTTATTGTGCGATCGATCCATGACCTTCAAGTAACGGACCTTGCGTACACGCCATATTTCCCTGCAGCGGCGCATCCGTGTCCCCACGATACAACACCCTCGAGGAAGTACTTTCCTTTCTCTTCACACACCATGGGTCCCCCTGAATCTCCCTGGCATGCGTCTTTGCCACCCGCCGGATATCCAGCGCATATCATGGAGTCGTGGATCGATGATGATCCATAGGCCCTTTTGCATGAGGCTTGTGAGACAACTGGGACAGAGACTTGCCATGAGGACGTCGGCGAGGGTTGGAGCACCTGAAGACAGTGCTCCGAAACCTATAAATTATATAAAAACGTTAGTGTAACTTGCCCTTAAACACTCTTACTCTTATATTATTGTAATATTTGCTAACAGGACAGGTGAACTGACATACCCTCCCTTCTTTTGGGTAAGAATGGCAATGACGATGAAGGGGAACAGGGATGTCTAAACTTCCCCCGCTTCTCGTACATTTTCCTCCCAAATCCCGTCCATTTCTTATAGTGGATACCACTTTTGTACTTTTCTTTTACCAAATATTACATAATGTGGCAAAAAAGGTTTCCTATTAACCCTATTCTGCCTGGGGGGGGGGGGGGGGGGGGCAGAAAGTGCCCGCGCTGACTGTAAATTCATCGTACTTAAAGAGCATTCAAGCAATAATAGCCAAAATTTTATGACTTTTCCTAAAATTATCTGGGTACATTTTGGTGTGTCAATATTTTGGTCACGTGACTTTATGTTTCCATGGCAACCAAGGTTTTGACAGGCCGTTTTAGCCAAATTTGGTATTTTCAGCTTAAATTTTCGTTTTCATGAGATTTTTGCTTTTTACGAAGAGTTTCTTCAAAACCTTTGAATTTTTGCATCCTTATATTGTTTTCGGATTTTTTCAAATAATTTGGTGGTTTTCTGACATTTCTGAACAATTTAAAAATCCAAGATGGCGGATTCCAAGATGGCGGGACATTTTTAAAGTATGACGTTATTTTGGCGTGATATGATATCATAATTGATTCGTGTTTGTCACTAAAATAAACATGTTTTGGAATGCTTTATACACCACATAATTTTAATTTTTATAGCGCAAATAATTTACGAGATACGGATCGTTTTACCCAAATTTGTTTGTTTTTTTAGCTTAATTTTCAGTTTTCATAAATGTTTGCTTTTTTACGATGAAATATTTGCAAAATCTTTGCCGTTTTAGCATCTTTATATTTCCTTGATTTTTTCAAAACAAATTTGGAGATTTTCTGACATTTCTGAAATATTAGAAATCCCAAGATTTAGGATCCAAGATGGCGGATTTTTTAAATGTATGACGTCATTATGGCGTGTATGACGTCATAATTGACACGTGACTGGCACTAAATATAGATTTTTGGATGCTTTACACACCATGTAAGTTTCATTTTCATAGCGTCAATACTTTTCGAGATACATAGGGGGCACACATCTGCCCCTCCCCCCACCCCCAGGCTCAGAACGAAAAAAAAAGACAATCCTTTTGCTAAAGTTTCCCTTAGATATTTCCTCTTTTCTTTTATTCTAATAAATTAAATACACCTCATTCGATGGATTAACATCTAATACGCGCGGATATTTTGCGAGTTGTGTAATATTTTTCCGAGCCCAATACATGATGTTAAACCATCGAAAAAGGTATTTATTATTCCACTGAAAAATTCCCTGCTAGTTTCGTATTCGCTCTGTTCTAAACCGGTCAAACCAGGACACTACAGTGTGATACGTTCTCGTATTTTGCGTGTTCTCTTGACCTTATACGGGTAAAATGACGTAATAGTGGAATCATAAACTCCCAAAACGTTTTATACGCGGGAGGCTCCGCCCAGAGGTCAGCCCCTACCCTTTTATATACCATTTTGGGCCAGAAAAGCGTACCCTTGCTTTCATATACCTTCCATGGAAAATCATAGGACCTTCCATAGAAATGATGAAAATGGAAAATGGACAAACTTTTGATGTAAAAAGATAACAATTTTAGTAAAAACGTTTCGGTCTCACGACCTTCATCAGTTACATGTAGAGTATAAATATAAATTTTAGGATGCTTTACACACCATGTAAGTTTCATTTTCATAGCGTCAATTACTTTTCGAGATACATAGGGGGGCACAATCTTCCCCCCCCCCCCCCCCCCCCCCTCAGGCTCAGAACGAAAAAAAAAAGCCCAGGCAGAATAGGGTTAAGCCTGGTTTTCACTAGCGACGCAAGCACAAGAGCAAGCATAACCGCAAGCACAAAAGCCCTTATTTCACCGTGAAAACGGGCTTGACGCAAGCACAATAAGCACAGGCGCAAGGATAAAAAATGTTCCTTTTTCTGTGCTTATGCTTGCGTTCGCATTATTCTAGTGAAAACGGAACACCGCATAGCACAAGGGAGTCTTATATATTTGGCCAATTAAAATACTCGTTCCCTCTCGCGTAAGGAATAGCGAAAATTTCGTATAATTTATTACAAGAGAGGATTTCAAAATCAACAATAGTGAACAGAAAAAATATGACGAAAAATGTGACTTTAAGTCTCTTTTTATTGATACGTCTTCTGGCACAAATATGGTCAAAAACATATCTAAAAGCTATAAAATCCTATATTTTGTAAAATCGGCATTAGTGGGTTGGCATTTTAGGCGAAATAAATACATTTCACTCGTTAATAATCTGAATTGCACATTAACCCTATTCTACTATTCTGCCTGAGGGGTGGGGGGGGGGGGGGGGAGGGGGGGGGGGGGGGTTGAGGGCAGCGAGCTGATTTCAAACTTTTATAATTGAAGAGCGTAAAGCGTAAAGATGGCGGACCAGCATGGTGGAGGGGGGGGGGGGGGGGGGGGTGTTTGAGGACACTTTCGGCCCCTCTCAGGCTCACGAACGAAAAAAAAGCCCTTGCAGAATAGGGTTGAGGTTTAATTCAGGGGTTTTTTATTTAATTTAATGTCTCAAATCAGCATTTCATTACCTGTAACCCCAACACTCTTGCCATCTGAAACTTTGTCCACTAGATCCAGGTAAACAGGCCATTCCAACAGCATTGTTCATTTGAGCAGGCTGGACGCAGTTTCAACAAGGAATATCATGAGCCAACGGCATAGGTTGCGTTGTAGTTGGGGCTGAGCGACGATTTCTCGACTTGGAAACTTGTTCGTCTCCTGCGTTGCTTGTGCGATCATGGGCGCCAAGTCTGGAAAATGAAGACAATCCTTTTGCTAAAGTTTCCCTTAGATATTTTCCTCTTTTCTTTTTTTCTAATAAATTAAATACACCTCATTCGATGGCTTAACATATAATACGCGCGGATATTTTGCGAGTTGTGTAATATTTTTCCGAGCCCAATACATGATGTTAAACCATCGAAAACGGGATTTATTATTCCACGAAACTTTCCCTACTATTTTCGTATTCGACTCTATTCTAAACCGGTCAAACCAGGACACTACAGTGTGATACGTTTCTCGTATTTGCGTGTTCTCTTGACCTTATACGGGTAAAATGACGTAATATTGGAATCATAAACTGTTCTAGAGGGCACGCTCCATACATCACTATTTATTCCTCAAAAAAGTTTTATACGGGAGGGCTCCGCCCGAGGTCCGTCCCTTACCTTTTTATATACCATTTGGACAGAAAAGGTAACCCTTTCATTACCTTCCTGAAAATCATAGACCTTCAATAGAAATCGATGAAAATGGTACCCCTTTCACATACTTACAGTAGACACACTGCATCCCTTTTCTATACCCTTGGAATGAACTTAATGAACAATATATATATATATAATATACCCGGTTTCAAAAACTCTGCTATTTTCAAAATATATATAAATATATATATACCTTTTGTCTACCCTTTGTTATGTGATGAGGAAACAAAAGGTATATATATATTTATATATATTGAAAATAGCCACAGTTTTTGAAAACGGGTGTATATATATATATAGTGTGATATATATATATATATAGGGATGAAGGTCTAAGACCGAAACGTTTTTATTAAATTTTTACTTTTTATCGTCAGAAGTTGTCCGTCCTAGCCTTTTTTAACCTTTTACTTCATTCACATGCCGAGGTTTGGACTGCGAATCCTTACAGGATCCTCCTGGCGAAGTAGCATCTCTCTCTTGGCTCGAGTGGCACCGTCAAACTTCTATATATATATATATATATATTATATATATATATATATATATATATATATCTATAGAACGGTTAAGAAGTTTCTTGAGCCAACGGAAGATGTCATACCAATAGGGATCCCAACGAGATACACAGTCCAAGCTTTGGTGGTTAATAATAGTCCAGTTCGAAGATAAAACCAAAGACGGACAACCTTTGATATGTAAAAAATTTAAAAACTTTACTAAAACGTTTCGGTCGTTTGACCTTCATCAGGTACAACTGATGAAGGTCAAACGACCGAAACGTTTTAGTAAAGTTTTTTAAATTTTTTACATATCAAAGGTTGTCCGTCTTTGGTTTTATCTTCGAACTGGACATATATACTATATATATATATATAATTCAGGTGATTTTTCACCGGCGAATCCAAGATAGTGCTCTACAGTGAAGGAGCGGATTAAATCAGTAGATGGACTACTCATTTTTGAGCACATATGGGTTTTAATACAAATCTGTTTCATAGACCAACGGAAAGTTGGTCCACTCATCAATTAATTTCCATATACACTGAAACATCAGTAGAGGTCTACAACAATATATGATCGCGTAAGATGAACCGGTTAAAATAAACCGTTACATTTCAAAATCATCAAATAAACCGTTAAAATAAACCGTTAAAATACATGTGCGCGCTTAATTGGCTGCGTAATCTGTTTTAATTAATTATACATTAAATGTACTTTCGTCGGTGTCTGCATGTTGATATGAGTTCATTGCGCTTGTTTAAGGTTGCCATGTGTGGTTTAGTTATTATAAAGTGTTTCTCTGTATTGCATAAATTGCATCGCTTGGTGAGATTTGTGTAAGGTTTGGCTTTGGCAAGGATTCTCCACGTGATTGTAAAGTCTTCCTGTTTATCCTTTAGCTGCCACAGGTGCTTGCTAAGCTCAGTGTCATTCTTGCGTTTCTCATGCTTGAATGACATCTGGTGATTTCTCCATCTGGTTTTGAACTCTGTTGCTGTCAATCCTACGTATGTCTCAGTCGTGTCTTTGGTCGTGACCTTAGCTTGGTAAACAATTTCTTTTGACAAGCATTCCCCTTCTAATGGGCACTGATCTTTCTTTCGGCAGTTGCACGTTTTTGCAATTCCTTCTTCTTGTGTGTTGTGCGGCTTTCTTTAGGATGGCTTTGTTATGTCCGTCTATTATTTGTGGCAGCTAAAGGATAAACAGGAAGACTTTACAATCACGTGGAAGAATCCTTGCCAAAGCCAACCTTACACAAATCTCACCAAGCGATGCAATTTATGCAATACAGAGAAAACACTTTATAATAACTAAACCACACATGGCAACCTTAAACAAGCGCAATGAACTCATATCAACATGCAGACACCGACGAAAGTACATTCTAATGTATAATTAATTAAAACAGATTACGCAGCCAATTAAGCGCGCACATGTATTTTAACGGTTTATTTTAACGGTTTATTTGATGATTTTGAAAATGTAACGGTTTATTTTAACGGTTCATCTTACGCGATCATATAATTGTTGTAGACCTCTACTGATGTTTCAGTGTATATGGAAATTAACTGATGAGTGGACCAACTTTCCGTTGGTCTATGAAACAGATTTGTATTAAAACCCATATGTGCTCAAAAATTGAGTAGTCCATCTATATATATATATATATATATATATAGAACGGTTAAGAAGTTTCTTGAGCCAACCTTTGGTCTCGAGGTTATCACGCTTTATCGTGCATAAGCAAGGCTATCATTCAAACAATTAAGGATTATTTGTTCTGTTTTATTTGGTTTCTCTTCGAGAGAAGAACAAGAATACAAAAACAAGAAAAACTTAGACTGGGTAAATAAAAGTCACTAGTGAATTTCCAACTAATTAACAAGCTAGGATTGTTTTCGTTTGTTAGTTATTGTGACCGGAATCTCAAAAGAAAGTTACTGAAGCTGAGAAAATATAACATTACAGTCGAAGCACCCTCGGGAAAAAGGGAAAATTAAATTTTTTTTTTTTTAAAAAAAAAAAAAAATTTTTTTTGGGGGCCCCCCCGGGCCTTTTTCCAAAAAAAAATTTTTTTTTTTTTTGGGGTTTTTTTTTTTTTTCCCCCTTTTTTCTTTTTTTTTAAACCGGGTAAAAAAACAAAAAAAAAAAATTTTTCCCCCCCAAAATTGGGGGGGCCCTTTTTTCCAAAAAACCCCTTTTTTTTTTTTAAAAAAAACCCCCCCAAAAAACCCCAAAAAATTTTCCAAAAAACCCCCAAAAAAAATTCCAAAAAAATTTAAAATTCAAAAAAAAGGGGCCCCCCCAAAAAAATTTTTTGGGGGGGAAAAAGGGGGGGAAATTTAAAAAAAAAAATTGGCCCCCTTTTAAAAAAAAGGCCCAAAAAAAAATTTTTTGGGGGGAAAAAACCCCGGGGGGGGGGAAAAAAAAAAAAAAGGGGAAAAAAAGGGTTAAAATTTTTTTTTAAAAAAAAAAAAAAAGGGGGGTTTTTTAAAAAAAAAGGGGTTAAAAAAAAAATTTTTTTTTTTTTTCCAATCCCTTAAGGGGTTAATTTTTTTTTTTTTCCCTTAAAAAAAAAAAAAAAAAAAGGGGGGGGAAAAAAAACCCCCTTTTTTTAACAAAAAAAAAAAATTTTTTTGGGGGGGGGGGGTTTTTTAAAAAAAAAGGGAAAAAAAAAAAAAACCCCCCCCGGGGGGGGTTGGGAAAAGGGGGTTAAATTTTTCCCCCGGCCTTTTTTTAAAAAAAACCAAAAAAAACCCCCCCCGGGGAAAAATTCCTTTTTTTAAAAAAGGGGGGCCAAGGGGGGAAATTAAAAAGGGCCCCCCCCTTTTTCCCCGGTTTTAAATTTCCCCCCAAAAAAAGGGTTTCCCCCGGACAAAAAAAAGGGGGGGGGGGGGGTTTAAACCCGGCCCTTTTTAACCCAAAAAAAAAAAAATTTAAAAAAAAAAAAAATTTTAAAAAGGTTTTTTTTGGGAAAAGGAAAAAAAAAAAAAATTTTTCTTTAAAAAATTTTTTGGGAAAAAGGCCTCCCCCCCCCCCCCCCCCCCCCCCCCCCCCCCCCCCCCCGTGAGTGAAAGGGGGGGAAAAATTTTTTTCCCCCCCCGGGGGGGGAAAAACCCCAAAAAAAAACCCCCCCGGGGGGTTAAAATTTTTTTTGGGCCCAAAATTTTTTAAAAATTTTAACCCCCCCTTTTTTTTTTAAAAAAAATTTCCCCCCCCCCCTTTTTTTTTTTTTTAAAAAAAATAAATTTTTTAAAAGGGGGAAAAAAAAACCCCCCTTTTAAAAAAATTTTAAAACCAAAACGAAAAAAGGGCCGGTTTTTTAAAAAAAAAAAAATTTTAAAAGGCAAAAAAAGGGGGGTTTTTTAAAAAAAAATTTGGAAAAAAAAAACCCCCCTTTTTTTCCCAAAAAGGGCCAAAAACCCCAAAATTTTTTTAAAAGGGGCCCCTTGGTTTCTAAAACCCAAAAAAATTTAAAAAGCCCCCCCTTTGTTTTTTTTAACCCCCCCCCCAAAAACCCCCAATTTCAAAACCCCCCAAAAAAAGGGGGAAAAAAAAAAAATTTTCAACCTTTTTTTCCCCCTTTTTTGGCCCCCTTTTCCCCCCGGGGGGTTTTGGGCCCAAAAAAAAAAAAAAAAAACCCCGGGGGGAACCCCAAAAGTTTTTTTTTTTTTTCCCCCAAAAGGGGAAAAACCCCGGGGGGGAAAAAAAAAAGGGGCCCCCCCCCCCTTTCCCATTTGGGGGGAACCCCTTTTGGGCCCCGGGGGCCCCCCAAAAAGGGGGGGAAAAAAAAAAATTTTTTTTTTTCAGGAAAAAAAAATTTTTTTTTTGGTTTTTCCGGGAAAAACCCCCAAAAATTTGGGGGGGGAAAAAAAAAAAAAAAATTTTTTGTACATTTCCCAAAAAAAAGGAAAAATTCTTTTTTTTTTTTTTTTTTCCCCCCCCGGGGGGAAAGGGGAGGTCACTCCATCGTCACTATACTGCAGCTTGTATTTTTCTTACCCATTCAGGATGTTAGCATTCCTCTTACTTGTGTCGAACTTCTGCGTATTAACTGGGGTATAACTACCAAGATCGATCTTAATTCATTGATTGACATCATTCGACGCGAGCTGACCATCCTCCTTGTTTGCCTCCACCTGCCTTCCGAAATTATAACCTCGCCATGTACTGCGCGGCATAATAGCCCATTTCCATCTGTGAAGAGGAAGTAATTTGAGTATCTCTGACTGAGGCGGCTTTCCATCTCCAATGAGGATCTGCACATCCTGTGTTGTGAGCCATTTAAAAAATAATCTAGGTACGAAAAATTGAGACGTTGTTTTTTACCGAAACCTTTGATGTAACTATTTAATATCTGCTAATGATTTATAAAAGATGATTTATAGTCCGCTACTCGCGGCCCCTGCAATGTTAGTGATCCTCACTCACAAATGCAATTCGGCGTTTACTAGCCCAAAATAAAAATTCGGGTTCGGTTTTTTTGCGTTGTTTCGGTGGCGGAACAAACTTACCTTTTCTTCATTATTAACGCCAGAGTGTCCTATGCCAAACAGTAATAACGAGTAGAAAATTCAAACTTCGACGTTTTTCGGAAACCTGCGTTTCACGGGTTCCTCATCGAGCCGGCGGGACTTCCCCCCCCCCCAAAAAACTGTCTACACCTTACTCCATGCTTCGCTATTAGCGAAGTGACATATCAACACAAATTCAAAACAACAATGAAAACAAAATTTCTGACGCCCGAGTACGAGAGCAGTAAATCATCTGTAAAGCCTTTAGTCATTGTGCTTTGGCGATAACCCCCTCGCCTTTTGTATTAATTTTTTAACTCGTGGAATGCTTTAGCACATCGCTCTATGGGTTTTATACATGTGTGTTCGTGCAATCATAGCGCCGAAATCGCGCAAACTCGGCGCGCACGTCCTGCACGTATGTCACACGACGACGCAGAAGTCATTAATGCTGCTCTCTTGCTACCGTTAAATTTCAGTAGAGAGTAAATTTTCAAGAGAGTAGAATGTCTAGATTTCAGTTCTACAACCCTGGAAACACTGAAAATAAACATTCGATTGAATTAGCGTCAGTATTCCTAGCTGTTATCCGCGTTATTACGTTAGAGAGCACGGGTAGTTGTCGCGTTTTTTTTCTTTTGTATGGTTTCAGTTATGTTAGTTTGAACACCTATGCACAGTATTTGCATAGGTTAGCTTTAGAAATTATTGTTATTTGGTCTCTAGGTTTCGAAGATATTCTGTCTTGATCATCGCGCTGCACAATAAACTGACAGCTAGCGAAACAGTATAAATTAAATTATGCATTAAAATCTATCCTGAACGCTTGAGTAAACAAAAAACGGCGTCCTTACGGATAGGCTTTCAGTAAATTTTCAAATGTCGGTATAATTTGACTCCTCTTTACGCAGACACGTTTTTGGATTGTCACAAAATGTCTAAGGCAAATACAACGCCCTAAAGAATACTCGTCCGCCGAAAAAGAAGATCACTCGAACAGTTATAATATATTTGTTGTAATGAATTTCTTCACTTTCGTTTTGACGCACTGGCGGCCGCAGCAGTGATTCGGACCGTGATTTAGAGTTGACCAACAAAATAGTCTGTTGTTGTTGTGTTTTCGACAGACAGTGTGGCACCAAACATTTGATTATCTCTCAAGCTAGAGGTTCTGGTCATTATCAAAGCGAATTGTATTGCACGGGTTATTACATAGAAAGTTAGAAAGCTTCGCGCGATTGATCCCTACAGTAGTCTCGTTGAAATTCGTATACTCTAGGAAATACCGTGCGAATGGAGAAAGAATTTACATTCGCAAGTATATACAGATTTATTCGTTCTGATATGGGCTTATTTTCCTTTTTACTCAGGGTGGCCGTATTTCAAACTGGGTTACCCAAGGGAAGTGTTCTGTCGTGATACGCGGTTCTCGTTATCGGGGAGGAGCATAGCGTAGTAATTTCGACTCCGTATTCAACGCTTTATAAAAAAAAATGTGCATAATTGTCCGCAGCGGCGCGTTACAGATCAATATGTTAATAATAGCGAAATTTTCAAACTCATTCGATAGGCAGCTGGTTTTTCAATATCAATCCAAGTCTCCGCGAAACCTTTGCGTACTCAAATCTGGCCAGATGTTAGTTCGAGGAACTGGTCTTTTCGAGATTGCGGGGCGCTTATGAAAATCGAATCGACCCATAAATTATCTTTTTTAGGGCAAAAAAATGTCCTGCAGATGAGGTACGGGAATTTGTTGGTCCAAAAACTGCCATCGAAGTTGCATGCCTTGTTGTATTATTAGTATTACTAGAATGCGCAGTAAAAACTTTGAAGTCAGAAAACTAGCTCTCGCAAGCGCATCAAATTCTCACCGTAAAAAACCGCTTCAAAGCAAGTTAAACAACGCTCCAAACATTTTGACCTTCATTTTATTAAATATAGACAGTCCCGAATATCAATTTTAGGGCTCTGATTACATCGCGCGAATTTCAGCCCGGGCTGAAATTTCAGCCCGGTTAGGGGGCTGGAAGTTGTTGCTTTTTGCCGTATGTTACATTGACGACTTTCAGCCCAGCTGAAAATTCCAGCCCGGGCGCCAAATTATGAAATTGCGCGGGAAGAGTCATCAGAGAACTCAGGGGCGATTTGAATAACCTGCAACTTATTTACATATCGGCTGAACGTTTGTGGAATGAAGCATAAAAAAACAAAAGGAACCATTCTCGTTCAATTTCATGCAAATAAGTTACCGGGTATTCTACAATAGAATCAAAATGGCGTCAAGGATCCGACTTGTGAAAATGGGCCACATTGCTTCTCACGCAATTTAGCATTTTGTTGGCGCTCAATTTTCAACTTTTCGGGATGGTGGCAGCCTACAAGATGATGGAACGGAAACGAAACCTGTCTTTGTTAACATAATATGTGCGCCAGGAAGAGTTACCTGAAAAGAAAGGGAAGACATCTTCAAGCTCGTCGTGTTCGTCGAAAGGCCAGGTCTGGTTCTGGGTTATAAATGGCCGCACAGACCAATGGTGGCAAAACATTGATAGGGGCAGATGTTTCCCGAATGGTGTTGGAAGAAAAATTTTCGCATGTCCAAAGAGTGTTTCTATGAGCTAGCTGACGAGCTGCGTCCCTTCATTGCTCCACATCCAGACTCCCCTAATCGTAGGGCCCTGAGTACGGAGAAACGACTAGCAGTAACACTTTACTATCTTAAAGACACCGGTTCTTTGTGGATGACAGCCAATGCCTTTGGCATTCATCAGTGCACTGCATCAAAGCACATACATTTTGTTGTGCGAGACGATCAATACGAAATTGGGACCAAAGTACTTACACTTACCCAAGGGACAATGAAGAAATGCGACGGAAAGTTTCAGAATTTGAGATGAGATTTGGGATGGACCCAGGCATATGGTTGCATTGATGGCACGCACATACCTCTTAACGACCACCCCAAAATTCTCAAGATTATTATTGTTACAAGCAGTATTTCTCGCTCAACATTCAGGCTGTATGTGATAGTAAAGGGTACTTCATGGATGTCGAGTGTAAATGGCCAGGATCGGTACATGATGCTAAAGTGTTTGTAAATTCCAGCATCAACCACAAAATGAAAGCTGGAGAACTTCCCAAAACGTTTATTACCCTTCTACCTGGCTACGAGGCTATTCCTAACTATTTGATTGGAGATCCAGCGTATCCCTTAACACCTTTCTGCATTAAGGAGTACCAGACATGCGCAACAAACGAGGAAGTTGTTTTTAATAACATGCTTCGCTCAGCGCGAAATCAAGTCGAATGTGCATTTGGCAGACTTAAAACTCGATGGGGTTCTTAACTCGAAAGGTTGACCTGAAATTTGAAATAATTCCAACAGTGGCTTACAGTTGCTTTGTCCTCCATAATTACTGTAAAAGTAAAGGTAACTGCCTAGATGAAGAAGAAGTTCAAGCTCAAATACTGAGAAACCGCACTGAGGAGGAAAGCTGCCCAACGTACCAGACCCGGTCTACTCGTGCCTGACAAGTGAGGGTGAATATGTGCGTTCAGTATTAGCAAATACATTCAACAAAACTTGCCTGATGATTACTAATATTTTTATTAACATGCATAGCTTAAAAGCAAACATCAACTAAACATTTTCCAAACAGTAACCAAACAGCACTTTACATCAAGAAGGGCAAAGGTGGATAGCCGATTCCACAAAAAGTATGCCAAATTAGTAATAATAATAATAATCATAATATTAATCAACAGCGGCCACAATTTTTGGGTGTACATGTTTTGTTCAGCACAAAATATAAATGATAAATTATATTAATAAATAATATTATATATTCTTAATAATCTAGACTCCAAATCAAAGTTTTTCTGCGTAAATGTTTAGCATATATTTTTGCTGTTGTAATACTAAATTAAAATCTAGATCAGGAAACAAACAAACAATGTAACTCAATAAAGCAACAGATCATTACAAGGAATGGAAGTGTTTCTTGTTATTGTTGTCCATCCCAGTTTGGCTGGCTGCTTTCATATCTGTAGGGCTGCGCTTGGTGTGATGTGTTAAGCTGGGTGTAACCAGTGGGGTGTACTGGGCCATGCATCCTTACTTGATCTGACACATCAGCAGGCGCCTGATAAGGAGGATATTGGTATGGTGGCTGGCCAGGGTTGTCAGTGAACATGGCCCTTGCAAGAAACTGAAATGATTGAGTAAATCCCTGGGCTACCTGTTGCATTGACATGCTCATTTGCTGCATCGACTGGGCAAAAGTTTCGTTGGACTGTCGAATTGCCTCAGCTATATCTTTCTTGAATTGGGAGTCCTCTTTTGATTCATTCATTAACAGCCGGTCTCTCTGTGATGCACTTAATTGACGCTCAAGATGTTTCCTTTTATTGTCAATTAATTTTGGCACAGGGTTGGGAGCGACCCTTTTTTTCCCTTGGAGCCCTTTTTTCCACTAGCAACCATGTCACCTTCAGAGAAGCCTTTATCGCCATCAGCTTGACTAGCACCTGATCTTGTATGATCCCCAATATCGGCCGCCGAATTACTACCACATTGTATCTCTGGATCAGTGTCATTTTCATTCTCATCATTGAAATCATCAGTACTTACACCACAGGAAAGGGGCTCTGTAGATGGACTTCCACCCCAGATCTGCTTCAGCTGATCAAAAAATTCCAACACGATTTTCCCACTCCCGCTTCTAGACCCAGTAGTAACTGCATTCGCAAAATTTTGTCGTATTTCCTTCAACTTTTCTTGAATGCGATTATATCCTTTCTTGATCAGTTCCTTGTCATTTTTCTGTCTCCTCTGGATATCAGCCATCTCGTTTTCGTCGACCTGGTCTGGCGCTGGCAATGGTGTAATGACGAGTGGACCAAAGAAAGTCGGTTCCTCTTCATATATCCGAGCCATGGCTTCCCGAATAGCTTCATACTGCTTTACCTTGTCTGCATTGAAGTCACTGTTTTGGTATTCCATTTTAGATTTGAAATTTGCTAGACATCGGATCAGATTTTCTATTTTCTCTCCTTTATTCCATTGGAACCTTTGCACTTGCTTCGCCGCCGCCATCGTGTTTCATTGAAAACACAGCAGCGATTTTACATATTGGCAGCACGTTTGTAGAACGCACGTTTTGTAGAACAAAAAGAATCCATCTTTTCTTATTCGACATGCAAATACGTTGCCGGGTGTTCTGCAATTCAGGCAAAACATAATCACTGCGCATGCCCAAGTACACTTTTCAGCCCGGGCTGAAATTCCATTCCGATTACATGGGCTTTTTCAGCCCGTTTGGCCGGGCTGAAAATTCCAGCCCGGTTTCTCAAACCGGGCTGGAATTTTCAGCCCGGGCTGAAACCTTGTCCATGTAATCGCTAACTTCATTTCAAGAGGATTTGTTTCGGAAGCCGGGATGAAATCTCAGCCCCCCTAACCGGGCTGAAATTTCAGCCCGGGCTGAAATTCGCCATGTAATCAGGCCCTTAGGAAGATTAATGTTAACAATAACAATTCTATTGTACTAAGAAATTTGAATATCGTAGATATCTGTGACCACACAAACAGAGGATGGTATGCGCACTCACCGTAAGCCTGCGTTGTGAGAGCATGGTTTGGATTGATTTAAGAGAATCATGGTATGGGAAGTAGCTATCCCCCCTGTCTCAGAGACTGTCGAGAAGAGGATACAACTTCGATCACTGTATACATGAATAAATATTTAGCCGAAAAATGTTGATAATAGAGTTTCACACTTTGTGGAAAAGGGTTTTATTAACTGTGCAGGTTATAATCTGTATAATGTGAACATTTAATATAAATCAAGCTCGCGAATTAGCCCAAACCTCCGTGCTGAAAAAAAAATCAAGTACGGCGGCTTATTCGAGACCTCAATGAGTCAAACCGACTGAATTACATTCTTATTATCTTTCATCGAGGTTGTTATGTCTTCCTCTTAATTAGATTTTAGCCAGTAGAGGGAAATGACTTGGTAATACCCACCCAAGCAAAAAGCCAAACAACAATGACAATATGCATGTTATTTATATGTTAAAAATGTAACAGCGAAGCTTTTTTTAGGGTTCATTTCAATTTTAAAAAGTCAAACTTCTGACAAGTCTAAGAGAAGCATTGGCTGGCAAATTTGTTGAATATATAAACAATAGCCTCCATTTGGCGAGGAAATATGTTCGGATATTTGTCCGCGGACATTATCTGTTCCGAGAAGCGAACAGTTTTCCGAGAGCGAAGCTCGAGGAAAACTGTGAGCTTCGAGGAACAGATAATGTCCAAGGACAAATATCCGAGCATATTTTTGAAGCCAAATGGAGGCTATTGTAGTTATTATCCTTCAAATATTTTTTTCACAAGGCCGCTCTGTTTGCCGTGGAAGATCTCGGTCGGCCAAGCTGTTAAACATCAAAATAATTCTGTTGGCGTTCAAAAATATTTCTAGTCTGTTCAAAACAATCAGTTTTATTTAATTCAGCAATTTATTTGAGACGAAAACTGAACCTGCGAACGTGAGACGCAAATTTTCAAAACTGGGGAATATCACTTGGGGAATATCACTCGGATATTCCCCAGTTTTGGCTGCGTCACGTGACGTGTTTTAGACCAATCGCGCGCGAGAAAAAAAATTTCGATGGGTTCTAATAACTGATACTATTACAAGCTGTAGTATATACCACACATATTTTGGCATCTACTTATTCGTTAATTGGTATTTTAGTTCAAAGCACAGCAGACAAAATATATCATTATAATTTCCATTTCTCGAATCGCGAGTTAGCTGCCTGTGGTTTCTTGTTAAAACCTGTTTCAGGCCCACATTTTATTTATTAAAAAGAAGCAATTTAATTTGCCTTTCCTCAATGTGAAACCAAACTTCTAGATAGATCTTCATGGACGAGTTGGATGTCGTGTTCGGGACGTAATTTCAAGCTTCAGAGTTGTTTCATGAAGATCAGGAGCTTTGGTCTTGACATATAGCATTATTAGTCTTCATCAATGAGGCAAAGATTTTCTTCAACCAACTTTACATTCTGAACTTTTAAGCCATTTTTTTTTTCACTCATAATTATAAATGCAAGCGCCAGGATTCCGTGATGGAATCCGGCTTGAAAGAAACAAAAGAGACATGCAATCGGCGCTCCACACGAGATCTCTATAGAATTTCAATCAAGCGGCAAAACTAGATGACTTTTAATTCCCACGCCAGATCGATCTCCAAGGTCTACAAAAACTATTCACATATTGCCTTTAGATCTGAATGCGAAATCAAAAAATAATATTTGCAGTGTCACAAAATGCGATCAGATACGCTGAGAAAGTATGGAAACTGTACTGGATACTTCGATGAATTTCTTCGATCCTTAAAGTGCACCTAGCCCCCAAAAATGTTCTTCGCTTAAATAAATCTATAATTTGAAGCATTTCTGCGAACAAATTTTGGCTTTGGTTGAATCCTCAATTTTCTATGCTCTGCTAAAGTCATGCTCAAACCCCTAAAAGATTCAGAGGGGAAAATAATTTAAGACAATGGGTGTTTTTCGAAGTAACTCTTAACAGTGGCTAATAATTTTGTATCGGTTTACTCTATGAGTCATGAAACAACTCAAAGTTACTCGGTACGCTAGCTAACACTGACAGTTAGTAAAGCATCACAACGTTCGTTAGCTCGTATGCTCTTCTCTTGAAACACTGCGACGTTTTCTTTCCTTGTCTAGGAAGTACGACACGAACGTTTAAACCCTGAAGTCGAGACGAACTTACGTTTTACTCGGCGACACAAAATGAAAAATATGTAAACTGGCGAAACAAATAATTTCCTCACCTCTGCTTCGGAGCTGAAATGGAAATCGCGCAGCGGAGCAGACAGCAACAAAGAGGATCAGCAAAACGATAGAAGTGTTCTTCAATTTGATACACTTTGGATTTCGAGCTGGATGCCAAGTTCTCGGATGCTTCGTGCAAGGGTTGATATATCAACTGAGCCTTGCTACTTGTGCTGTCGTTAATATCAGTATGTTAATAATGGAACAATGTTACTGTTGTTCTAGCCCACCAGAGTGCAGCTAAGCTAAGCCCGAAACGTCTGTAACTTACGGCAAATTATTCATTTGGATAACCCGCCAATCATGTGCCAATAACTCAACTGTTGCTCATATTTTCGTTACATTTGTCCAAGTTGCTTCCAAATTTTCATTCTGCCCCGTTGACATTTAGTTGATAATACTGAAATAAGGATGATTATACATGTATGATGCCAAAGACGGGTTCCGCGTGCAAAATCATAACCGTCATAATTGCCGTAAACAAACTTAATCAGAACGCGCACATTGCATATAAATAATGTCTTTCCGATTGACTGAAGATTGTACCTTTCTATGCGCTTCACGGTAGAAGGCCTGTAAATCGGATATCGTTGTTAAGAAAATAGATTATTCACTAACTAAGCGCAATATGTGCTAAACGATGATCTACAGTTAACTGATAACTGACCAATAGCCAGGTAACTAACTAGAGTTTATTGGTTAAAAATCGTATCTTGCATGTCCTCAACATCCTTATACTGACAAGTGACAAACGACCAAAATTTTAACAAATGACCAATGACGTGATTTAGGGGTAATTGCTTCGACCGCTAATGGATCGCTAACCACAAAGTCCAAAGTACTATTATCAGGCCATGGAATTTTTGTTTACGAGTTTGGAGAATCACCGAACTGATAGTGGCTCACTGTTTATATATAAACCTACACTGAGAGTTTGAACACTTCTGTTAGAACTGATATGATCTACCAAATAGCACCTTTCTCTCTATATTGTAAATCTGACCTTATCAATAAGTGTTAAATATGTTTTTCAACGTTACGCTGTGCAGTGGCAAATGTCGAACTCATTTTGGCGCCAAAACATTAAATAAATATAGATTACGTCATGGTTGGTGAGCGCGTGCGATTTTTATTCACGAGTTATGGAGAATCACAAACGAACGAACGAGTCACAATATTAGAAATGATCTCGTAAAATCAGTTCTAGTTATAAACTGATAGCTCATAACTTGCAAGGCCGAATGTCTTGAGCATCAGGTTCTAGCTTGGGTTAATAAATACGGCGGACTGTTTTGCACCTATGGCTACCGCTGAGTCAAACATGGAGAACAGTGTCGAAAGAAAAGAGAAAGTTCGGCGTGGGAAGGGAAAGGAGCAAGAGTATCTATACATTACAATAATTGTAGTTTATAAAATAACAACAAAATGATTGCAAAGTCAGACCTTATACTTGGCGAGGCGACCCTGTTATCTTTCTTTTGATTAATTACTCCAGGCAAGTTTGACGGTAGCCTCCTAGCCCAAAGAATGTTTGCGTAGGAGGCTAGTTTGACGGTGAATTTTAATTCACAGACAGGAAAACTGAAATCATGCGATGTATTTATAATTGGCTGCCTGTGGTTTCTTGTTAAAACCTGTGTCAGGCCCGCATTTTATTCATTAAAAATAAGCAATTAAATTCGCCTTTCCTCAATGTGAACCAAACTTCTAGATAGATCTTCGTGGACGAGTTGGCATGGATGTCGTGTTCGGGACGTAATTTCAAGTTTCAGAGTTGTTTCATGAAGATCAGGAGCATTATTAGTCTTCATCAACGAGGAAAAGATTTTCTTCTACCAACTTTACATTCTGAACTTTTAAGCCATTTTTTTGTTCACTCATAATTATGAATGCAAGCGCCAGGATTCCTATATGGAATTTGAAAGAAACAAAAGAGACATGAAACAGTCGGCGCCCCACAGATCTCTATAGAATTTCAATCAAGCGGCAAAACTAGATGATTTCTAATTTAATGAGTCTCCCACGCCAGATCGATCTTCAAGGTCTACATAAACTATTCACATATTGCCTTTAGATATGAACGCGAAATCAAAAAAATAATATTTGCAGTGCCACAAAATGCGATCGGATACGCTGAGAAAGTATGGAAACTCTACTGGATGCATTTCGAAGCATTTCTGCGAACAGATTTTTGGCTTTGGTTGAATCCTCGATTTTCTATGCTCTGCTGATGAAGTCATGCTCGATTAAGTCCCCCAAACCCCAAAAAGATTCAGCGGGGTAAATAATTTAAGACAATGGGTGTTTTCGAAGTAACCCGTAATGGCTAATACTTTTGTATCGGTTTACTCTATGAGTCATGAAACAACTCAAAGTTACTCGGTACGCTAACACTGATTTAGTAAAGCATCACAGCGTTTGATAGCTCTTATGCTCTTCTCTTGAAATATAGCGACGTTTTCTTTCCTTGTCTTGGAAGTAAATCGAAAGTACGACACAAATGTTTAAACTCTGAAGTCGAGACGAACTTATATGTTTTACTCGGCGACACAAAATGAAAAATATGTAAACTGGCGAAAAAATAATTTCCTCACCTCTGCTTCGGAGCTGAAATGGAAATCGTGCAGCGGAGCAGCAGCAACAAAGAGGATCAGCAAAACGATAGAAGTGTTCTTCAATTTGATACACTTTGGATTTCGAGCTGGATGCTAAGCGGTTCAGATGCGTCGTGCAAGGGTTGATATATCAACTGAGCCTAACTACTTGAGCTTTCGTTAATATCAGTATGTTGATAATGGAATAATGTTACTTTTGTTCTAGGCCACCATGCAGACTGCAGCTGAGCTAAGCCCAAAACGTCTGTGCTTAAAAAGTATTTTTGACGTTTAATTCCAAGAGGTTTTCTTAGATTTTCAAGATTTTCCCATCTTGCCCACGGTCAAAAAAATCAAATGACTTTGCCGCCAGACCTGCGCTGCCCAAGCGAAGACGTTTTAATTTCCGCAACGTGCGAAGCCAGCGAAAGTCGATGCGGAGAAGCTTTAACTGAATTTTTCACATGATATTGCTCTCTTATCGTTGTCAAGTGAATGGAGAACTACGCAGTAGAATTAAAGAACTTGCATTTCTTCAAAAAGGCGAGTGTTCATTTGAGTTTTAATTTCCACATATTAATTAGGATTGTTTTTGTTTGTTAGTACTGTGACCGGAATCTATAAAGACAGTTAATGAAACTGAGAAATATATAAGAAAATATAAAAAACCACGTTTTAGATCAAACAAAGAAGCCCTGTGATGAACAGAGATCCTGAACATATCCTATTCAGTTCGAATATGCCATTAGTTCAATCAATTCCTTGTCATGTTGCGAAAGAGAATGTAACCGTCAATCGAATGTAGTTTGCACTCTACGTCTATCTCGAGGCAACAATAAATTCCTTTGAGACGTTTTTTTTTAAATAAATCTGATATAGCTTTCAATCTTAAACTTACACGCGCACCCTGTTTTTACCCTTCCTCCACCTCCCCCTCCACTGCCCCTCCCCATCCCCCTACCGGGCTGTACTTCGGAAGGTTAATAAGAATATGATAGGAATATGATCGATAGTTCCAGCTCATAAATCTTGGGGCTGTTAGAGTTAAACACATTAAAATAAACACAACCAGTTGATTCACTTTCTTGTACTTTTATTGTTCTGTTTCTTAATATGAATTCATTGTGTCATCGATCCATTTCTTCAAGTAACAGACTCGGCTGTAGAAGCCATATTTCCCTGGGGAAGCGCATCCGTATCCCCAGGATACCACACCCTCGAGGAAGAACTTCCCGCCGTCTTCACACACCATGGGCCCCCTGAATCTCCCTGGCACGAGTCCTTGCCACCCTGATCGAGTCCAGCACAGACCATGGAGTCGTGGATTGATGATCCATAGGCATGTTTGCATTTGGCTTCTGTGACAACTGGGACAGAGACTTGCTGGAGGACGTCGGGTGACGCACCGCCTGAAGCAAGTCTTCCAAATCCTTAACAAAAAAAAGAACACAATTTGTAAAATAGTCCTTTATACGGTTAACCTGTCATATTTGTATAGATAACAAATAATAGCATGGGTTGCACGTGGTATTGTTAATGATCTGAAACACCTCGCTTTTGTAGCTAAAATCATTTTTGCATTCAGCCGCCTGACAAATTCGCAATTTCGATTGGCGAATTATTTTTAGACGCAAGTCTTCACGTCTATAATGAAAACTAAGCCATATGTCGATCGTACTTTGAGAAATTCTTGAGTCGTCGTTCATGTTCCTGTTATTGATACCGGATTTAATAAAGCCGGGTTTTTTTTTGTTCCAATTCTCCGCACTATAAACGTACAACATAGTCACTTCCCATATAAATTCGATCGATAATTCGATCGATAAACAAACTTGGAGTAATTCTTGCGGCTCCTGTTTCTACAGTTACGTCTACACAGATTACGTCGAAGTCAATAGACCTTATTCATAAATGGCGGTGGATTAATTATTATTTTATATTCATGCTAATCAGCCTCCCTAGCCTCATTTTAGAGTAAAATTATATTTGAATTTTGCACATACTAACGAGGCTAGGGGGGCTGATTAGCATGAATATAAAAGAAGAATTAATAGGCAGTCATTTATGAATAAGGTCTATGTTATTAAACAAATAAAATAAAATAAAAAGAACGACCCGGATTCGAACCTAAATAAATACAAAAAATTTAAAAAGGACCCTTTAGGATTCGAACTCTCGCCCTCAATCCTGAAGATCAGATTTAAATGTTAGCGCCTTAACCCATTAGGCCACGAGCGCGCCGTGTGACGTCGGTGTCACTCAAATTACCTGGAAGTTACTCGTCCACTGGGCAGTCGTTCGTCTAGAAAAACAAGACCGTCAACATAGTATAAAAGGGCAGATGTCGGGAGACCAGCGAGCTCCAGTCGATCTCTAAAGCCTGGTTATCACCGTCAACAGTATAAAAGGGCAGATGTCGGGAGACCAGCGAGCTCCAGTCGATCACTAAAGCCTGGTTATCACCCTCACACCCCAACAAGAATTAATCCCCATCGCAGATTCGCGAGGACCCATGCGAGTCACGTATTACTAGTTTTGAGGCTTTCTTCAATTTGAAGGTGATTTTGCACTTTGCAAAAATGACTTAAAATATCTCGACATAGCTCCTTTAATTTAATGGGAAGTCACAAATTGCGCCAGCGCGGATCAACGTAAGTCCAAGCTCCGTAAGCGGACACCCTCGGGAAGAGAAAAAGTGTCCGCAACTGGAGCTGGCCGTTTACGGGAATGTGTATAAGTTAGTTTGTATGAGCTACTGAGCTCAAACTGGGTTTGTCGAGGCGGCCTTAAGTAGAGCTGTCCGCTTACGAGAGTGTCCGCTCAGGGAGCTTCGACTGTATGTAATAACATGATATAATTTCCTTTCATTTTTTGTATAAAAATCATGCTATCTTTTTACGGTTCTTGTCTTTCTTTTTAATTATGAACTGAAAACTTTAATATGACAAACAAATAGTCCTTCACCGTACGAAATCTCAGCATTTTTCAGTGCTTCCGGATAGAGCAATTTGCCGCGGACCGCGATAACTCAGAACATCGAAGAACAAGATAGGCACTTGAGAGGCGAGAATCAGTTGAACATCAAATACACATACTTGATTTTATTCTTTTATCGTGCTGTGTTTAATGTATAGTTTAAGTCGAGCAAGAATCAAACAAAAATTTACAATTAAGGTTCGTTAAAGAATGCACACAAACGCTGATGAAAATTCCCAATTATACACAAGATTTTAAAGTACAACTTATGTTTTTCGAGCCAGTATTACGATCGGTAGTATATACATTTTTAAAGGTCCTTTTTTAAACGATCTGTTTGTATTTTACTACATTTCGGAGGCTTTTGTCCATCTTCATCAGAATGGTGGAACACTTCCCTTGGGGGGGGGGGGGGTTTGATGAATGTGGGGGGTTGAAAGTTTAAGCATCGCAGACAGTTTTGGTAGAAATCCTTCGATTCGTAAACAGCGACAATCTCATCAAAACTGTAAATTAAACTGAAAAAACTAAATTTGGGTAAATCGACCTGTCTAAACGTGGTTGTCATGGAAATGGCAAGCCATGTGATCAAATAATTGACCAAATAATTTTCAGGAAATGTCATCAAGTTTGGTTACAATTGCTTGAATGATGTTTATGGAAGATAAATTTGAAATCAGCGCGGGCACTGTTAAGTCTACCGAGTCGACGGTTTTGTCGTGTGTCTTGTTTGAAAGACTTGTCTTTGATACCTTGGCCCCTTTCTCGTCGTGTTTCATATACTGTGAGTCAGCTATACACCACTGATACTTACTGGTCTCCATAAAGTGTCTTATCGTTCGAGGCGAACGCATTTTGATCATATTTCTGAACAATTTACCCTGGTGATTTTTCCTTAACTTCTCCCGACTTGTAGGCTTCATTAGTGTCGGTAGCGATATTATGGGGGGGAGGGGGGGGAAGGGAGCAATTGAGCAGTTATTACAGATGTCAGAAGTTTGACATGCAAACGAGGCGAAAGGGTCAATCTGGTATTGTTTCCATTTAACATGCAAACGAGGCGAAAGGGTCAATCTGGTATTGTTAGCCATTTAACATGTAAACGAGGCGAAAGGGTCAATCTAGCATTGTATTGGCCCATTAGCCTCATTTGTAGGCTCGATTACCAGCCGCTGTTCGGAAGATGAGCCATAACGAAGAATGGACTCGAGAGAGCGGCGGAAATCAAGCCTAAATCGTTTGCATACTTTTAAAAACAAAATAATATTTGACTGCGGACTCAACTGTAATAACAGCTATTTGATAGCTGTAGTGTTAACAATCCAATAATAAATGCAAACAGTGAGTTGGTTTTGTAATGCCTTTAATTTTATCGTTTTACACTGTCAGGCATTTTTCCCCCTTAATAGCGGTTTATTGTGCTATCGATCCATGACCTCAAGTAACGAACCCTTGCGTACACGCCATATTTCCCTGCAGCGGAGCATCCAAATCCCCACGATACAACACCCTCGAGGAAGTACTTTCCTTTCTCTTCACACACCATGGGTCCACCTGAATCTCCCTCCTTAAGTCCAGCACAGATCATGGAATCGTGGATTTTTCCTAGATAGGCCTTTTTGCATGAGGCTTGTGAGACAACTGGGACAGAGACTTGCATGAGGACGTCGGGGGATGAACCACCCAAAGACAGTGTTTCCGAAGCCTATAAATTATATAAAACGTTAGTGTAATTTGCCCATTAAACACTCGTACTCTTATATTATTGTAATATTTGCTAACAGGACAGGTGAACTGACATACCCTCCCTTCTTAAAGATATTCCTGTTAAGTGTTAAGGAAAAACACATGAACAATGTTTTGGAGAACAATGGCAATGACGATGGAGGGGAACAGGGTTTTCTAAACTTCCCGCTTCTCGTACATTTTCCTCCCGATTCCCGTCCCTTTCTTATAGTGGATCCCAGTCCTCTTTGTACTTTTTCTTTTGCCAAATATTACGTAATGTGGCAAAAAAGGTTTCCTATTAAGCCTGGTTTTCACTAGCGACGCAAGTACAAGCGCAAGCATAACCGCAAGCACAAAAAGTCCAAATTTCACCGTGAAAACGGGCTTGACGCAAGCAAAAGCACAGGCGCAAATATCAAAAATGTTCCTTTTTCTTGTGCTTATGCTTGTGTTCGCATTATTTCTAGTGAAAACGGAACACAGCATAAGCACTAGGGAGTCTTATATCTTGGCCAATTAAAATACTCGTTCCCTCTCGCGTAAGCGCGGGAAAACGCGAGGAATTGCGAAATTTTCGTATAATTTATTACAATAGAGGATTCCAAAATCAACAATAGTGAACAGAAAAAATATGACGAAAAAGGTGACTTAACGTCTCTTTTATTGATACGTCTTCTGGCACAAATATGGTCAAAAACATATCAGTATCAGTATTAGTATCAGGTATCAGGTATGGCGGCTAGAAATTCAAAGCATTCTGCTAAAGATTTAAATAATTCAGTCTCAAGTACTCCGATTAAGCCTATAGCTAGCGCAAAGCAGGTTAAAGTTAACGATGAAGAGTTAGACCTCAAGAAAATGTTTGAGCTCATGGCCCAAATGAACACTAAACTGGATAAGCTGGACAAAATCGAAAGGCATCTGGCTAGTGTGGACCAAGATATCAAAGATTTGAAAGAGTCCTATACTTTTGTAAACGCAACAGCCGACGAGCTAAAAAGAGCCAAAAGACACAAAAATTATTCCATTAAGTCACTGGAAGAGAGTATCGCCAGGATTGAAGCCAAAAACGCAACATTGACCAAGGAGCTTAATGACATCCGAGCACACTCGATGAGAAACAACCTGGTTTTCTATAACTTGCCTGAGGTAGAGAAGGAGGATCCTTTTGTCACAGTAAGAGAAGTACTTGCAAACAAGATGAGAATCGACGAAAAATGAAATCGAGATAGAAAGGGCCCACAGGCTTGGTGAAAAGGGCGACGACGGAAAACCGAGACCTATTCTTGCGAAATTGCTCTGTGAACGTGATTACAAAATATACCGTAATAAAATTGAATCATCTGATAAGAATTGCTAAAAAGAGATATTATAGTAAAATATTTAGTCAAGCTCAAAACGACATAAAAATCAACATGGAAACTATCAATGAATTACTAGGTAAAAAAAAATCTAATATCCCTTTACCAAGATATTTTTTAAATGATAACAATGAAGAAGTGATGAGGTAAACAAAGTAATAGATAAAATGACATGCAAATCTAGTTGTGGTATTGATGAAATTAACAGCAAAGTTGTTAAATATGTGGCCCCGTATATATCTATCCCATTGTCTCACATTTTTAATCTTAACATTTGCTACTGGCAAAATCCCAAATTATTTTAAAGTAGCACTAGTAACACCAGTATATAAAGCATCTGAAAAAATGTTGTTTTCCAATTACAGACCTATCTCTGTCCTTCCGTTTTTTTCTAAAATACTTGAAAAGCTTATGTGTAAAAGACTAATTGATTATATACATAATCAAAGGCTCTCATGAGCCAGCTCAGCATGTAATTGATGTTAATGACATTCAATGAATGCAGTTGTTTGCTCTTCCATGTTAAAAATGGGATGGGCTTTGCCATGTTTTCTGGGAAGGAGTTATTTGACACTTTCTGTGGTAACTGCATGGTCAGCAGTCTTATATCGAGTCTTATGTCACTCAACTCTTACGTTTTGCAAAGACACGAATATATAAATAGACAGTGCAATCCCGATTTCTCGAGCCCTCGAGTTTTCAAAAAACCCAATAACACGAACCAAAAGTCGTTTCCCTTGAATTTGTTTCACTGTAATTTTACCACCGATACTGTATATATAATTTTATATATATATTGAGCAACGGTCAGCCCGAACTCAAAAATACAAATCACAATAACTTTGAAATAATTATTGATTAGTATTATTTTAAAGTTCTGGTTTGACTCCGGTATTTATTCACCTATCAATGTTAAGCCCGAGGAAAAGGGAAGGGGGAGGCTGGGCATGCCATATACATGGCATTTGACCTCCATTGCTGTCCCCACCCTCTCGAATTTGACTTAGAGTCTTGCTAATCAATGATTCATAAATACACAACCATATAATTCGCCTGAAGGTGCATGTAGGCTTCTTTTAGTACAAATATTACCTACTGTTCATAAGTATGTGTAAACAGAGGTAATGAATGTTTTGTGTTTATATACTAATTTAGATAAAAAGGGACTTTTAGTACTATTCATACAATATAACTTAATAAAACTATAGTAGAAAAATCCATCAGAGAACTTGAATTTAAAATAATATGTGCTATTACACAAACCTCAGATGAAGCCTGCTTTTCTACACGGAAAATATATCTACCACAAGCAAAAAGGTTTTGCAGCCAAAATATTTAAGCTTATTCGAATACATTACATTTTATTTATTTTCTGTTCAAAGCTGTTTAATCGATCGATTGATCGAATTGTACACCTTCGTATGCCAAATTACAAAAGTTTAATGGAATCAAAAGATCAGTTAAACAATAATTTTTGCTATAAATCAAACAACATTTAGAAATAACATTTAAGCATACCGGATGTTTTCCTTGAAAACCCATTTGAAATGCCATTTGAAGGGGTCCAAACGCCAAAGATCAGTTGAACGCTTCTATTTTTCGGCCGTCTGGAAATGTAGTTTGCCTAAAATATTCCCTGCTGGAACCGTCCTGTTCCCGGTGCTTCAATGAAGTTGTATAAACCCCTTGATTCATCTCCAAATAATTTGTCGATGTACTTCGATAAAGAAACATGATGTAAATTCGTGAAAGAAGCATTTCTCAAACCGAGGAACGAAGGAATTGCAGAATGTATGCGTTTGTTGGCATCGGAACTCCTAAAAGGTCTATCTTTTAAATGTGTAAGGACGTGAGAAGTCAGAGAAATCTGGAGAAATCTGAGACGATCCGCCATTTTGTTTTCCTGTGCGATCGGGCTACTACCCCCGACCCACCAGACCCCCAATAACTACCAAATATTGCGCCCGCAATGTTGTTTAGTGTTGTGATTTCCCCAGGCATTATGCGCTGGTCAGCGGAATTACCAAGAAAAGTTTACATCATTCGTCTTCACCTTATATTAACTAACACATTTTTCCCTTCTACAACGAAACCTCAACAGGAGCTTCTCTCATGCTGAGCTAAAAATGGAATATTAACTGATTGTCACATGGATTTCGAAGTAAAAGGTCAACTTCGCATGCCATAACTGAACTTGTTGATGAAATATCAAAAGCAATTGAAAACAATGAATTCACAGTCGGGATATTTCTTGACTTATCAAAGGCATTTGACACTGTAAATCATGGAATTCTCCTAAAGAAACTTTATTTTTATGGTATACGTGGCAAATGTCATGCATGGATAAAAGATTACCTTTCTAATAGAAAACAAATTGTTAAATATAATCAAATAAGATCATCTGAAAAGACGATTACTTGTGGAGTTCCACAGGGATCTATTCTTGGACCCTTACTATTTTGATTTATATTAATGATCTAAACAACTCAACCAATAAATTGTCCACTATTTTGTTTGCAGATGACACTAATCTGTTTCGTTCAGGGAAAGATATACATGCATGAACTTGAATCTATAGCAAATGCAGAATAGCTCATGTCCAAGAATGGCTAACACTAAATCAACTGACTCTCAATATCAAAAAATAAAATTTTATCATTTTCAAATCCCACAAAAAACGGTTAAAAAGTCAATTGCATCTTAAATTAAGCGACAATGTACTACAGAGAGTGGAAGAAAGTAAATTTATAGGAATTGTAATTGATCAACACTTCACGTGGAAGAGCCATATTGACTATATCACTAAGATCTACAGGCTTGCTTCAGTAGAATTCGTTTTTACGTCAATCAATCGCTTTTAAAAATGTTATACAATAGTTTAATTTACCCGTACCTCCATTATGGAAATATTGTCTGGGCAAATAACTATCCCACAAAGCAGCGAGCTGATTTCAAACTTTTATTACTTGAAGAGCGTAAAGCCAAACTTTGTGACTTTTCCTAAAAATTATCTGGGAACATTTTGGTGTGTCAATTCTTTGATCATGGCAACCAAGTTTTGACAGGTCGCTTTACTTGGTGTTTTTTTCACATAAGATTTTCGCTTTTATGAATAGTTTCTTCCAAAATATTTAAAGCTTCTGCATCCTTTATATATCTTTTTGAAATCAAATTTGGAGATTTTCTGACATTTCTGAAAAAATTGATATCCAAGATAATAATAATAATAATAATCAACTTTATTTGGGGAGGGTGACACATAACAGTAATTCAACTGACGAGCTAGTGGCCCTCCGTCCTAAAACTATAAATACAAATACAATCAATATACCTAAATTATGGACAAGAATAATGAAATACAGCTAAAAAATTACAATATCAGATTAAAAATTTGTAATGCTAATTAAAAAATCTACGAAGGATATAACTTACATTAAATTTAGACTCACGAACGCGAAAAAAAAGCCCTTGCAGAATAGGGTTAAGGTTTAATTCAGGGTGTTTTTATTTAATTTTAATGTCTCAAAATCAGCATTCATTACCTGTACCCAGCACATCTTGCCATCTGAAACTTGTTCACTAGATCCAGGCAAACAGGCCATTCCAACAACATTGTTCATTTGAGCAGGCTGACGCAGTTTCAACAAGGAAATATCATGAGCATAGGTAACAGGACTTTGGTAGCTGGGATGAAGGACGATTTTCTCGACTTGGAAATCTTGTTCGTCTCCTGCGTTGCTTGGGAGATAATGGGCGCCAAGTCTGCAAATGAAGACAATCCTTTTGCTACGTTTCCTTAGATATTTCCTCTTTTCTTTTTTTCTAATAAATTAAATACACCTCGTTCGATGGCTTAACATATAATACGCGCGGATATGTTGCGAGTTGTGTAATATTTTTCCGAGCCCAATACATGATGTTAAACCATCGAAAAAGGTATTTATTATTCCACTACAAAAATTTCCCTGCTATTTTCGTATTCGCTCTATTCTAACCGGTCAAACCAGGACACTACAGTGTGATACGCTCTCATATTTTGCGTATTTCTCTTGACCTTATACGGGTGAAATGACATAATAGTGGAATCATAAACTGTTCTAGAGGGCACGCTCCACATATCACTATTTATATCCTCACGGTATGAGCTATAAATAGGCAAATGTTTAGGTGCATGGCTTATCAGGCCGCGGCTCCCTTGTATCAGGGATGTTAGTCCCTTAGTAATCCCCGGTATTTCTGTCAGTTTTCCGCAACGATGTATACTCCTGGATGAAGATAGACACTATACACTATTTAGAATATCGTGACATAGCTCCCCGGGGGGGGGGGGGGGGGGGGGGGTTACTCAAAACAGTTTTATACGGGAGGCTCCGCCCAGAGGTCCGGCCCCTTTTCCATTTACATACCATTTTTGACAGAAAAGGTACCCCTTTCATGTACCTTCCATGGAAATGGTACCCCTACCATAGACCTTCCAAAGAAAGTGATGGAAATTGTACCCTTTCACATACCTACAGTAGAAACACTACATCCCTTTTCTATACCCTTGGAATGACTTAATGAACAATATATATATCCAGAAGGAAGTGGAAGGAAGCTGTCTTACGATGGCTAAGAACTTCAAACCTGCAGTCCACCTCATACCTAAATGACAGTTTTCCCTACCCTTTTCTATACTCCATCTTATGAAATACCTTTACTAGGTACTTCAACTCGTGAAATCCCTACCCTTTTATATACCTCCAGTCTGAAAAGGTACCCCTTTCGGGCGGAGCTTCCCCGTATAGTCCATTATAGGGAGTATCCGCCCCCCCCCCCCCCCCCCCCCGGGCATAGCTCCTTTATAAGTGTCCATCAATAGCGTTAAAATGTAATGTACATGTATGGGTTTCAGCATATTCGATTCAAAGCAAATGTTATACAACATTTTGTAAATTGACTTAAAAAAAAAGTCAGCGTAATCGTACGCGCAAGCCGTAATTACACATAAAAGTTTGGGAAAATATTCAATCAAAGGAATATTTTCACTTTCGGACAAGTATTTTTCATACTTTTAGTATGAAAGTTTATCACAAATACTTAATTTATTGTTGCGCTGATTAAAAAAAATCGAATAACATTTGTCATTGAAGATAACCTTAAGTAATGCGCTTTAACGCCTGATTGTCAGTTTGCTAGTTACCAACCTACCTTACACGAAATCCCTGAGGCAGCAGATATACTATTTGTATACAGGGGCGTATATATATATATCTTGGCCTTGGTACACTAAACAACGTTTACAAAAGCCGACGTGTGCAGCAAGGAATATCAGCGCAAGGACCAAATCTGGTAAGGAATTGATCATTGATTGCGATATGTGAGGAATTCCTCGGGCGGCGCGCCATCTTGTAATAGCGTAGAAATCGTGCGAGCGCAATGTTCGGTTCGGTTTTTTTTGTTTCTCTTGGTTGTTTTTCTTTTCTCACGGAAATTCCTGTTAAGCCCGCGGGCTTAAAGGCTGGCTACGCCCCTGGTATATATACTATACTACTGTCTGTAAAACGTTAACTGATAGTGTATATCACTAGCTAAAAATAAGTTCTCCCAGACTTCCTTACCTCGCATTTCGTAATCGATACGTTTAATTGATAATTGGACTTCGTGTGTCTCGTACTCGTAATTTCAAATGTCGAAATTACTCGACCGATTACTCCCTGAATTACAACACTCCACTCAGTCCAATTACTAGTATATAACACAATACTTAAATAACTTACGTTACTTTAATGCTTGAGGCCGATACTCCTTGTGTGCAGTGAGCAGCAGTGACAACCCATTGTGGATGAACTAAAGTTCCTCCACAGAACGTAAAAACCAGAATCTGTATAGCGGACTTGAGCTTGCCACGGCCACGCTCCTTTTGGGGCCTCGGTACCACCAACAATTCGTGAACTGGGTTTGTATCCACATTGTCCTGATCCACCACCTCCGCCAATAGAAGCTAAGGATAAGGGGTAGAAAAAGGAAATTGAAGAGAATGATTAGATGAAAAAGTGATAAAGTGGAGAACAATTACCTAAAATAATGAAAAGTTGCAAATTGCACCAGCGTGGATCAACTATATATAGAGGTTTATTCAGCGGAAAGCTGAATAAATTGTTTATTATACGACATAATATCTTTCCTAAAATATAGGCTTTCAACAGTGTTTTCCGTAGCGCGCGGTCAGGGGACTGAGACCCGGTAATACGGTCTCATATCTGCTCTCCTCTTTGTGCGTATTCGCACTCTAAAACGTCACGTCGTATAATAAATACCCCTTATTCGATGGTTTAACATATAATACGCGCGGATATTTTGCGAGTTGCGTAGTATTTTTCCGAGCCCCGTAGGGGGATGAAAAATGCGAGCAATGAGCAAAATGTCCGCTCGTATTATATGTTAAACCATCGAATAAGGGATTTATTATTCTACTGCAAAATGTTCCGACTATTATGCTATTCTCCGTATTCGCTCTGTTCAAGTAGTCAATACCGTGGCATATTTACGTGTTCTCGTGACCTTATATGGTGAAATGACGTAATAGTAGAATAATAAAATAATATATTTAGCATTTCCTTCAGTTTTTTGTTTCAATATCATGCTATCTTTGGCAGTTCTTGTTTTTGTTTAATTATGAACTACACTGAAACTTTAATATGACAATGAAATATTCCTTCACCGTACGAAATCTCAACAATTTTACAGTGCTTTGGGACAGAACAATCTGCGACGATAATGATACGAACTGACAAGATAAGCACTCAGTGAGCGCGAGATTCAGTTTGAAAGAATCGAAGAGCCAGAGAAGAGCCACCTTGTGGATCTGTTAAATAACAGTGATTTTTCTCATTTCCGATTTTGAATATCAAATACAACG
Source organism: Desmophyllum pertusum (assembly GCA_029204205.1). Taxonomy (NCBI): domain Eukaryota; kingdom Metazoa; phylum Cnidaria; class Anthozoa; order Scleractinia; family Caryophylliidae; genus Desmophyllum; species Desmophyllum pertusum. The sequence continues at coordinate 806,004 of MU827328.1, forward strand.
TTCTCTTCTTCTTCTAAAATAAAAGAAGAAAAAAGATAACTAGTTAACTAAGATAACTAACTAACGCTGGTGAAAATTCTTAATTATATACGCACAAACATTTTAAAAGTAATAACTTATGCTTTTCGAACCAGTATTGCGATCGGTAGTAGACATTTTTAAAGTTTTTTTTCTTCTTTAACCGATCTGTTTGTATTTACTAATTTTCGGTGACTTCTGTCCCTTTTATCAGAGTGAGAAGAAGTGCTCTCGCTACAAGCCCGGTCGTCGTGGGTTACGTCTTTATAATTAACCGGGCAAGGCCTGAGGCCGAGTCGATGCCCATATATGGGCATCGAGCCGCTTCAAGAAATGGACGGTTTTTTTTTACCGTAGTCACTAACCCCAGACCTCTACACGCTTGACATGATCGCATCACGGTCTAAAATTAGCCACTAGAGAATTTCTCTTCCACAGGCTTTCTGGAGTGTCGTGTAAGTGCGTACATGTATTAAGTTTATTACAGGAATCGCATTGAAAAAAGCAGCAGTGAACAGCAGTGTCCCACAGCAGTGAACAGCAGTGTTGTTGCAAAATGTGCTAATTTGGCGGTGCGACACTCTGCGCGTTATTCGATCCCAGCGGAGAATCGGCTTCCGGTCTCACGCAAACTGCGGACTATAGCGAGACTGCGTGACTACCTGTTTTTTTCGTAGTCACTGCACTTTCCCAGTTGACATTGCATTTAGGCACTAGAGAATTTCTCTTCCACAGGTGCGTGTAGAGAAAATGCAGGGTACTTGTATAAAGGTGTTTCTATACTGTGATGGGGGGGGGTGGGGGGGGGGGGGGGGGTCGTACATAATCTGACTGATTAGAGGGGGGGCAATAACTAAATTCACTCCTTTAGGAGGGGGGGGGGGGGTATTACCTAATATTTTCCTACATGAAGCCCATTTCCCAAAAAAAAAACCCCCCCCCCCCCCCCCCCCCCCCCCCCACTCCTGATAATTATTGCACAGTCCCTAATGGGAGACACCATTAATTTGCTCTTCGTATCTAGCGTTCATAGCGCGGGCAGAGTTGTAAAAGTGCGTATTATCCTGTAATAGGTTTTGAAAGAAGACTTATTAGTGGGTGTTTTAAGACATCTATTCTTGGTAAAGGTAGGTGTTCAAATGTTTATTTGGCTCAGTTTAGTTGACGACAATTGGTTAGATATTACAGTTCTACGCAGTGAGTTTGATATTCATATTGCATCACGCAGTCAAGTTTTCGTCACGCAGGTTCGTATGTTGACTCTTATTTGGAGGGTGCACCTCAGAGTCCAGTGACCGATGGGGAGGAGAGGTGGATTGTTGTCCCCCCCCCCCCCCCCCCCCCCCCCCCCCCCCCCCCCCCCCCCCCCCCTCAAGGTGATATCGGCCGCTTGTTAACACATTTAGGAGTTCTTGTTTGTGTTGGTGTCGAGCGCACCCAGGTCCCCACTCGGCCAATGGCATTCTCGTCCCCAGAGTCCGCGATCCTTCTGGTCAGCACCAGGAAATCTCGGACTCTGGCGGGACAGAAATAACGAATTTTTTATTGGCTGTTGAAACAATGAACAGTCAAAAGACAATAGAAAAGGAGTACTCTGCGCAAGCTCAGAAAATCGGTACCAGCCAGAGTTCGTGATTTCTTGGTGCTGACCAAAAGGATCGCGGACTCTGGGGATGAGAATGGGCCAATGGGTAATGAAACTCCTGCCTGACTTAAGTTTACAAGCGTATTGAGTTTTACTGAAGAGAGTATGCCATTTCAAAAATGAGTTTATGAGTTCAAACTTGCTACACAGAAATTGTCAACAGAGGTTTCGGCAGAAATAAGAAAAAAGATGTGCAGGTCATTTCAGGTTGTACGTTGTACTCACATACCTGCTCACAGACGAGAGGATTGTTTGCGCCGATCTTCTATTCCATTGCGTAAACTGCAGACTTTAGCGTGACTGGCGTGACTACTGTACTTTCTTGAGGTTTTCGCCAAGCACCCGATTTTAATTTTAACCCCAACGAGAAGACGTTGGGCAGTGTTATAGTTGAGCTGCTATCGTTTCGTGCGCTGAACGTGGCACGGGCCATCCTGGCCATCGCTTAGCGATCCTTAGCCGTTATGCCGATTGAGCAGGACAAGCGTTTTGTATTCCGGCTTTTCGTAGTGGCAGAGACTTGCGATGGCACAATCATTTGGATTTTTATGATGCCAATAAACATGTACGCGAGACTGACCTCAAGAGCTTTGGTTCATTCCTTTGACAATTTGCATTGAATCCAGAGTTTAGCAATGAAATACTTTAAAACTATCTTTATGATATTTCCATAAGAGCCTTGACCAAGGAAGTAGAGTTTCCATTTCAAAGACTCGTATGTGATTTTAAACCACATAAATTTTGAACAGACTTTTCGAATGTCCATGATCAAAAAAAGGTCAGAAACTACAATAGATATCACCCTGCTAAAGATAGTTTTGAATATCACGCAAACCTCGGACCAAGGTCTGTTGTCCAGATGTTCATGTTGGGAGTTTTGCAACTTCGTTCCCAGCAGGGTCTCTCATCTTCCCGCCCCCTGTTGAGAGTTTTGATGACTTTAGCGTGACTCGACTGGCGTGAAGCGAGGAAGCAGAATTGAGCAAGTGGGGAGAATTTAAATCCTGAGCTTGGCAATAAAATACTTTAAAAACGTATCTTTATAATATTTCCACAAGCAAGGACCTTAAAGTGTATATGACAGATATTTTTTTTATTTGCTTGATCGAATCTACATAGGATCCCGATATGAACATCGAAAAAAAAATTCCATATCGCTTTTCTTCACCGCGTTTTAGCCGTCTAAAAACGTGAAATTTCATTTCCGGTTAGGTAAAAAACCGAGCGAGGTGGAATCCTGGACCGAGTCGGTCGTGACGTCAAAACCAGAACTCAGCTTTCGACAACCACGCAAAGACAGCGAGGAGTTTCGTGGCTTGTAGTGTGTATAACCAGATATATTTCTGGATAAATTTTAGTTCACATTTTGTCTAGAACCGTCAAAACTTACACAAAGTTATGTCTACGGATGATTTTGAGTTTGGGAGCGATTCTGAGCGATCAGACGCATAATTCAGTGTTTCTTTGACTGTTGATGAAGTTGAGTGCGATGAGTTTATACAGGTTTATAGAAGCAGCAGCAGACAACTCAGACCCAGAAGGTCCTTACGATGAGTGGCTTCAAGAGTACATGTATACCGCTAGCAGATAACGACAGCGATATAATTTCTCATTCTAAAAGAACGTGAATTTCGGAGCCCGAACATGCTGGAAATGCGTGTGTTGTTTTATACAACACGTAACAATACGTAACATTGTTTTATACAATTGCGCTGTTTGAATCGAAATGAGTTGAACCGATTTGTAATAAGCTTTTAAAATTCGCTTGTAGTTCTCGTTAGTTTATCTTGAGTGTTTCTCTTTTCGAGGACTGATCATGAGGGGCGAAGAGCAGCAACTCGCGAAGCGGCGAGCGACTTTGAAATCGAATGGATTTTTTAGCACGAAGATCGCGGCACGCTCCAAATGTAAATAGTGTTCATATCAGGATCCTATGTAGATTCGATCAAGCAAATAAAAAAATATCTGTCATATACACTTTAACCAAGGAAGAATAACTTTTATTTCAAAGACGTGTATGTGAGTTTACCCGAAGTGGCTCTTGCTATACATACATTTTAAACAGACTTTTCGCACTGTCTAACAACGGAGCAGAAGAAGCTATTGACCTGTGCGTCCAATGTTGTTTATGCGTTAATCTGGCTGTGTGACCTTAAACTTAGCGCGTTATTCGATCCCAGCGGGGAATCGGCTTCCAGTTTCACGCAAACTGCATATTTTAGCGTGACTGGCGTGACTAAAAGCTTTTCAACTAGGAAATCAATTATTAACTTTGCCACTGCCCGGTTTTAAGTTATATATTAACTTATTGTTAATTTTGAACTAGTAATGCGTGACTCGCATGGGTCCTCGCGAATCTGTGATGGGATTAATTATTGTTGGGATGTGAGGGTGATAACCAGGCTTTAGAGATCGACTGGAGCTCGCTGGTCTCCCGACATCTGCCCTTTTACACTGTTGACGGTGATAACCAGGCTTTAGAGATCGACTGGAGCTCGCTGGTCTCCCGACATCTGCCCTTTTATACTGTTGACGGTCTTGTTTTCTAGACGAACGACTACCCAGTGGACGAGTAATGGCTCCGTCAATTCCAAGCCCGCTCACCCCCCCCCCCCCCCCCCCCGGGCATTTGTCGGGAATTTGTCATTTTTTTGTCAGAAGGTTGAAAATGCCCCACTGTGGGGTCAGCTTACATGCACAAAATCCCCACGGTGGGGCTTCAGTAACAGTGGCAAATGCCCGACCCACGGGACAAGTTCAAAAACATTTTTGAGTTTTGTAGGTTATTATAATACTGTAAATGTAGAAAAATATATAAGCCATTGATTACTTATTTATTTCCTTTAATTTTATTTTTATTTTTTTTTATTTTGTATTTAGTGTCCTCCATTAGTTGTATAGCTAAATACTATGACACTTAAATAAAGTCATTATTATTCCGTTGACATGGAAAGTTTCCGAAACTTTCGCTGATTGATAATTGCTATGAAATATTTCAAAATATAGAATAAAAAGAATAGGTCACGGTGACCATTCCACCCGAAAGTTATATGATCGACTTAAAATACCTCAAAATGTCTACAAAAGACGTGTTTGAACTGGTATTAGTTCATATTTCCAGCGATTATTTATTTTTCAATTCTGAAATTGGTCTTCACTCATTGTATAGAACGATGATATATATGATTACTTGATTTAAAATAAGCGAAGAAAAGTTAGGTCACTATACTGAGTTTCATATTTGAAAATCACAGGTAAGGGATTATTTGTTATTTTTTGGTTTCTCTTCGAGAGAAGAACAAGATTACAAAAACAAGAAAAACTTAGAACCTGGGTAAATAAAAGTCACTAGTGAATTTCCAACTAATTGACAAGCTAGGATTGT